>CAJUYI010002704.1:13586-28910 GCA_910591695.1 Galerucella pusilla | reverse complement strand
AGTTATTAAAGGTGGATACTTTTATCTGAAAAGCACTGTATATACTATGTCTGACACTTCTGTCAAATTTACTCACAGCACAAAAGTTTCTACAACAAACGACTAAATTCAAGGCAACTAGATAATCACGTATCTAAAAAAGAGTGTTAAAATAAAAACCCCATATAAGAAGCATTGTTCATTCACGCAAGCTTATTAACAACGTATGGATAATGTATGATTTCAAAAATTTTTTTTGGTTCGTAAATGCCTTATTTTTAAGTTGGTCGTAGATAAAATATTTACTGTGTACTTATTCATATACGTTTATTAGTAAAATATATTTATGGAGAACTCTGGGAACGTCCTCAGAGTAAACTTTATAATGCCATATCCTCTATATAAAACCCTTTTCCAAGTCCCTAAATTATAATTCCATTCGACTCAAGTCTTCTTTGCATGAAATGTGGCACATAATACCAGAAATTTATTGGATTTTCGGTTTATGGTTATACTGGACATCGATTTTCTCTGCTGCAATTGCTCTCCTATATTATATAAATCAAAGGATTTTTAAGCGAATTTTTTTAACGTCAAAAAAGAACAAAATTTCAATAAAAAATTCATGTACTCGAAAAGAATTATGGTTTATCCCGAGCAGGGTCCAAGATTCGGTGCCTTTTCTATCTTGACATTTTTTAATTATCAATTTTTTATTACTAAGCATACTTAACACTGCCAACACTCCACACATAAACTGACTGACTAAGAAAAAAGAGCTATGGATATTTCAATCAATTTCTATTTGGTGTAGATAAATGAAAATTTGAAGAGTTCTGTCTTACCATTATACAATTTAATTGTGTTCAAGATATAGTTAAGTATAAAAATAAAGCAACTTCGTTGCCTAATTCATTTGAGGTGCGCTCAATACCACAGGGACTTGAACTATATCTTTGTGTCATTTCCAATGTTCCCTACTTCGATTTCAGAGACTTCGTGGTCTTTATACAGGTCTCTAGTTTAACTGAGGAGATTTTTAGTAGCTCCAATGGTTGCATCTTCAAACTTACCTTTTAATTTCTTCCACACAGTGGTGAATCGCCGTCATTTCTTCCTGGAAAATTGTGGCATTCCTTGATAGGCTTACTGGGAAGGCTATCCCTTGCTTTAGCCCTACTATACCGGCTCCTACGGCGTCTAACGTCTTTGACCCTTCGGTATAACAAAGGATGAAGCTTATAAATTAATTTGGAGTACACAATTTTTTTTCTGCTTTCAAACATCAAATGTGAATCGAATCTAGAGTTTATCGATGGAATGGAAATTGTTTTTAAAAAGGAAATACCGAAAAGCAGCAGTGAGAGCCCTCATTGTAGTTTAGAGACGCTTAAAAAATATTTGCAGCTTAATTTTCCAACAATACGCTACAAAAAAGAATTTCGCTTGCGAGTAGGTTCCACTGACAAGTCGACAGAGACGAATACACAAAAGCACTGCAGCTCGCACCCCATTCAACACTATTCTCTATGACGAAGCACGTTTCTATTGTGTGACAAAAACATTCACTAACGCTAATCAGAATTCGGAAAATATTACGAGGTAAACGACTTCTTCAACAGGTGTGAAAAAAACATGAATATTGAGCAGATTTTGTCACAGGCGAAAGAAGATACGTCTACGAGATTAAAAAGAAAGAGAACTATATATTATTATGATACGGAATAGAGGAGTTCAGTCTGTCAGTGTGGACAACAAAAAGTGGTTTTTTCTGACAAGATAAAACAAACAAAAGAACGAACAAAACAAGATAAATGATAAAAAACATGCAAAAATTTTGTTTTTGCAATTCACTTACGAAATGTCATCATTTTGACACTCATTTTAGTTGCAAAACGTGGTTCATTTTGTCACTCAGGGACAACAAATCCATTTATTTTCACTAAGAATACCTAGTTTTATTATGAAATTAATTAAACAACTACATATTATAATATTTTTATTGAGAAATGTGAATACTGCGGACAATCTATTAGTACATGCCTGCCTGTTAAAGGGCATTGACACACTGTACAGTGGGGCTGTTCAGATTTAGTCATTAAGTGTTCATGGGAATATCGGGTGTGACCTATTCCTAGACGGGTCAGAATAACCTGTTCTTTCCTGGTTTCTGGAACGGCCTTCCACGGTTTAACAGAATAAAAAACAGAATAAAAAAAACAGAATAAAAAAAAACTGTTCTTTTCACTTTCCTAAGTTTATCGTTAGATTGGGACCACTGGTGTTGCCAAGCGTTATTAACCGATGTCTTGATAAATATTTTCATGTCTGTCATCATAGCTCTCGTGACTTCGATGGCACTAGGATTCTGAATTGCAGTTTTGTATGTATGTGAAGGTACCCATAGTAACTGTACGACTGCTCCTGAATTGTATAGCTGGGATAATTGCTGCTTAATAAGTTTTATTATAAATATTAAACGTACAGTTTTAAAACGTATTGCCACGGAATACTGCTGCCTTTTGTTCATTACTTGTAGACATAGATGAAACCCCAGATGATACATCATTGTTAAAAAACTCAGCCACGTTTGAATTCATTGTTATGCTTGTCGATGTACTTTGTTTTGGAACTGCGATATTGTCGATATTTGTCAATGTATTTTGCCCAAGTATCTTCACAGCTGTTTTTCTTTTATTATTGATAGATTCGTCAATATAATTTTCAGCAACAGCGTTGGACTTCCATCCACCATGCCTTTTCAACGTTTGTATATCAAAACTAGCATGTGACAGTAACGTTGCAGACGATCTGCGAAATGCATGGCTAGTGTATAATTTAGGATTTTGCAAGCCAAGGAATGTTGCTATTTTTGTGGGGGTGTCAGAAAATGTGTTGATGCCAACAGGTTGACTATTGCATTTTCCGTTTCGATATCCGAGGAAAAAACAATTATTTTTTACATGGTTTGGACGCATCTGAATGTATTTTCGGACTAATGCAGTCAGATTAATTCCATCAACATCACCTTCGGTTATTGTAAAAATTCTCTCAATCTTTGTCTTCGTATTTGGAATGCTTATTTTAATAAAAGAACCGCAGTCGCTAACTTCCTCGGTCCGCATATTTAGTAATTCATTTCTTCGGCAACCTCCTGCTATCCCATCTATAAAAATTACTTTCAAACCTAAATAAATGTGATCATCAGCTTCTATTAAAAATCTACTGAAATCTTCCTCACTAAATGTTTTTGATTTTTATGGCCGATATCCTTCCGCATTCCTTTTCAAAAAGCAATCAAATTTGTAAACTTACTGATATCCACATTTTTATTGACATAGATTGTTGTTCGTAACATCGAATAGTGACTCCACATCGTCGACGTTCGGAATATTTTGGCTTTGTATGAAAAATAAGCAAAAAGAACCTTTTCTGATACCGTTTTTCCAGTATTTATCTTCTTCACTTCGCACCACTTTTGGAAGTTAGAATAAGCTGTTTCATATGCTGCTTTTGACTTACTTGGCAGCAAATTTGCTACAATAGCTTTTGCAACTTCTTCAACGTCTGAAGGTAGGGACTCTTCAGATTCGCTCATTTTTAAAGACAGAATGGACAGAATTAACAAATAAATGTGTTTATTTTGCCAAATATGTCTTAAAATTTGAGGTTTTGATCATTGTTGTAATGGTTATCTCCATAAAACAAGCATGGCTTTGATAGTATTTAAAATTTCAATGAAACGTAATGAAAATTTACTTTTTTTATTTTCATCAACTGAATTACAGAAAATCTTGTATATAAACACGATGCAAAACGCCGTGTTTTTTGCACACGATGTGTTGGACCACTCGTGGTCCAATCCTCACATCTAGTGCAAAAACACGTTCATTTTGCAACTAGTTGTATAAATAGCTATTTGAAGGGTAGACCTTAACCGTCATTATTGTCAGAAAAAGCCACTTTAGTTGACCACACTGACCTTAGTCTGAACTCCTCTATTGTTCACTAACGCATCACGTGATCTCAAATAGCAGTTGGAGGTGTGTTGGTTCGAATCCAGCCAAAGTGAATAATTATAATGATGGAGCATGAGAAATGTTGAAATTAAATTTTCGGAAGCGTGAATTTTTCAACTATTCACTCATGTCTTTGCGGATTCTAACAGAATGGTATAGGCAGTGATGACAATTTTTTATTAAATAATTCTTCATCTTCTCATTCATGGATGTTAGGCTGAGATTTATGTGCACTTTGCGTATCAAAAATTATCCGTTATGTAATTTAAAAACTTTATAACAATGCCTGATGCCTTTGGCAATTCTTAGTTGATTAAAAACATCATTCTTGAAATGTTTTCAAAGAATTGTTTTTTAAAATTTTCTTACAGCCAGAAGAAATTAATTGGTGAGGGAATAAAGGAAGATATTTAAGATCAAGAGTTTTTATAAATATTAACGTGTATTTCAACTTTCAACAGTTCATGTTTTTAAGTTTTTATTCCTATAGAAAAATTGGGAAATAAACAGTAGCCAATGTACTAACAATAGGGGAGATTTTCTGTAACATAATATGCCTGGGGCATTTTATTTGTATTTTTTTTTTCGTTAAAAAAACCAAAAGCTCAACAGAAATATTTTAAAATTGTAAATTTATTTGAAATGTGCAAGATGTAGCTGTGACATTAACTGGCAATTTTTTGACGTTTAATATATCAAATCTATGTGTTTAAAATTATATCACTATGTGATAAAATTCAATATGAAATCTTTGTTAGTGGTTTCTAAGGAAACTAAGTTGTTTATTTATTTATTCAACTGTCTAAAAATTATTAAAACTGTTTCAAAAATTTGAATAAGTATTATTAACATGAATAATACAAGATTTGGAAATAATTCAATGAATGAAAAAGAGAGTACAATTAAGCAAAGTATACCGCGAAATACAATGAAGACAAAAAAGTCTGCGTGGGAAAAGTTTAGAATGTTTCTGGACGCACGTAATTATACGTTAGAAAAGGATACTTCTGACCAAGTTATAGCAAAAATTCTTGAAGATTATGGTTTTAACATGAAAAAAAGAGATGGAACCATAGACTTATAAGTCTATGGATGGAACTGATTATACTGAAGCTGGTGTGAAGACACTTTGGAATACGACTGCTCAAATGGTTCAGGAAAAATATTTTCTAGGATTTAAAATCAAAATTGATCCATTTAAAGATATCACCTATAAATTTGCTAGATTGGCCAGGGATACAAAACGTAAAAAGCTTCAGGCTGAACCTGAAACCAGAAAAAGAAGTTCTAACGCGTTTACCAAAGAAGAATTAATGGAAATGGTAGAAAGCTATTTTGAAGATAATCCTGATGGGTTACAAAAAAAGTTTTTTCATTTATGTTAGTTCGAATTAGCATGGCGTGGAAATGAAGCTGCTAATTGTGATATTATCCAGTGGTATAGTCATATTTGAGGAAAAAATTGCCTAATGTACTTTTGTCTTTTTTGGCAAAGAAAAACGAACATAGAGGGCCTTCAAAATACTAATTAAGCTAAATTTGTGCCAAAATACTGTTTTTGATACTGAATCTAACAAAAAAAAATTTAAACAAAATCGGTTAAAAAATGGGGATTTTACGGGGGTGCTCCAAACAAAATGGGTTACACTGTATATCTTGAAAGGCACCGGTTATAGACAATAATCTATTTATCAATAATTTTTGCTGATAATGTTATAAATAACAAAACAAAACATATTCTCTAATATTTTTAAAACAAACTGGTTTTATCTCATTGTTTAAAACATCATTAAAGCTTAAAAACAATAATGTAGTTATATAGGGAAAGTTTTATTAACAAAACTAAACCACAACAATGTCTGCTGAAACTTATTGTGTTTACTAGAATTGCCCAAGGCGTTTGGCAGTCATAATGGCGAATTAAACCAGAAATAGTACAGTGGCAGTGATTTCCTTTTGTGAGTCGATAGTTGTAAGGTGCAGAATGGTAGGAAATTTCACCAGAACAAAGTAGACATCATTTAAGGACATTTGTCGCAGTTTACGGCAGTACAATTACTTGCTGCAACCAACAAGAAATTAGAGTAAACCGTTCAGTTCCATGAGCAATTGAATAAGCCACCTCATCATAAGTAACCTAATCTGGTCAAAGAGTTTTCCAGCCTTTGAAAGGAATCAAAATATCGAGATAAAGAGGAAGATCTGAAGGAAGTGCTCTTGCCAAGCGGAAGAGATACTCGTAAAATTGAATTGTTGTTGCTAATGTTTGTGGGGTGCAATATTCTGAGCAGTGTTTAAGAACGAAGGGAAATGTACATGTTTCTGTTAATTGAAAATACGGAAGAGGTGGCTAACAAGAAAATGCAATTAATGTTCTGACAAATGTGCTACTAAATCCCCCATTTAAGTACTGGAGCAACCCATAGACCTAAGAATATTTACAGCCAGCACTAATCACTTTTTAGGGTGGCATGATGAAGTGTTATTGCGATAGTTGTTTTTACAGGGTTGTAATTAGTTTGGGCGATCTACATATATGTATATTGGGAAAATCTTAGCCTACTATAGAACCAAACAAAATTTCAATGTCAAAATATCTTATTACTAAACATATCCTCTTAATTGGATATATTTACTATGGCGAACCAGCAACGTCTCTAGACCTTTCAAAAAAAATTTTCTTCTTGCTCTACAAACCAGACTTCCACAGCTTTTATTACCTCCTCGCTGGAAGAAAATTTATGACCTTTTAAACTTTTTTTCGGTTGATAGTCGGTTGATAGTCGGACGGAGCCAAATCTGGTGAATAAGGGGGGTGTTCTACCCTAAATTACGAATTTTTGCATGTGAGCATGAGATTTGTGTGCAGGGGCGTTGTCCTGCAAAAATAAAACATCTTTGGATAGGTTTTCGCGTCTTTTCTCTTTAACTTTTTCCCGTAGAGTGGTCAGTAATGTCGAATAGTAATCTCCGATTATTGTTCTGCCCTTTTCCAAAAAAATCAATAATTATTATTCCATGGGAATCCCAAAAAACTGAAGCAAGAACTTTTCTAGCAGATTTTTGGACACGAAACTTCTTAGGTCTTGGAGAGGACGGAGGACATTGATCACCAAGGGTATTAAGCATATCTTCGTAAATCTGCTTACCTTTTTACTACTCGATATTACTTCGATTTTCACAATTTGGGTGGACATATTTTTTCTTTTAATTTATTGTGTAACTCTGGTTACTTTTTTGACGTCCAACTTCACACTGACACTTCTAAAGAGTTATTGTTCGTTGATAAGGTAGCACAATATTTTGTTTATGCATGAGATTATGGTCTAGGCTAACTAGATATCAATACATCCTCGTAGATAAGGCAAGAATATCCTCTCGTAGGAAAAATTTTTTCTACTTATTAAATCCTACCACCCTCAGCTTGTGCTTTGTCATTTACGTAAGCACTGCTTAGGAGGAATCAAAGATATCGTTTATCGTAAATATTTTCATCATTTTCTTTATATTTACGAATAATTTGGTGACCTAAATACAATAAGAAATACGAAAAATGCTTCTGGCAACCATCGCTTAGAGCCGCAGGAATCGATCTGTTATTAAATCCCATCAAATGGCAGTGAACCCTAATAAACTTCATCTTAATCACGCTGTGTGTGTTCGCTGGATTGTCATTTACTGCCGATAATTGCAATACACTACAACAGGAGCCTGATACTAACGACCCACCAAATTAGATTGTGGTCTACACACCCAGAAAAATGCTATAAACTGTTCATTGTAACACGTTTTTTGGAAAACGTGTTACAATGATTTGGCGAAACATAAGTAGGAACACAGAAAAGCACAAATATACAGGTTGTCCCATTAATAATTTTGAATGCGACGTCACGTGACTCATTGGGTAACACAATAACAAGAAAAGATGCAGCATTTGCTCTAATTTACACCCCCAAAATTATAATTATCTACTACTGCCCAATTCTGATATAACACTTATAACTTAATCGTCGTGGGACACCCTGTATAAAAAATTTGGAAATTTTGGGGGCAAAAAAAGTACAAGAGTGATGGGTAGTTTCTAGACAACTATTGAAAGAGTTGGCAAAGGCTCAAAGAAAAAGATGGAAAGGGCCTATTGCCAGAATTCAACCTCAAAAAAATATCTAGAAATAGCATGAAAATATGGAAGAAAAGTACATAATGGTCTACTAGAACGAGGTGTAGAGAAAGATTAGAAGGAAATGGGGATCCTGGAAGGAAGTAGCAAAAGAGTAGTGTGTAAGTAGTCTTCATACATGCAACGCCTCTTATATTATTATTCAAATGAATACAATCGTAAAGGAGAATACTTTCATTCCTGGAATATCCCGGAGAAATATGATAGCTCATAAATCTCTGGCCTAATCTTGTAGCTGCACTCCAAAAATATTCCTTCGAATTATGAGTACTTATCAACACCAATATTTAACTTTGAGATTGTTGAAAGTTTTCCTCCATATAAATTGTTTATATGAAAGTACAATCATTTTTGGAGTTAAAAAATATTATACCATTATTTATAAGAAGCTTAAAAGTAATATATGGTAAGCTTCACTATTTGAGGTGTCGAGATATTGTGTATACAGGGTGGTCCTCAAGTAATTGTACATAGAAATACAGTACAATCTTCACTTTAAAATATTGCGATTTAAATCAACTAGCCTTGATAAAATGTTGATATTAAGAAAGATACAGGGTGTTCAACATGAAATTTTAATTTTCATTTTTCACAATAACTTTAACGCTTTTTGACGTATATGCAAAAAAATTTGAGGTTGGGGGTTTTTGATATGAGAAATCATAATTTTGCACCTATTTCGATGTTTTTTGTAGAGGGCGCCACATAAACCACGTATGCGGCACAAATGTAATTATTCAAAAAACCCCTAACCTCAAATTTTTGTGCATTACGTCAAACAGCGTTAAAGTTATTGTAAAAAACGGAAATTAAAATTTCATGTCCAACACCCTGTATTTCTCTTAATATCAAGATTTCATTAAAGCTTGTTGATTTGAATCGCATTATTTTGAAGTGAAGATTGTACTGTACTTCTATGTACAATTACTTATGGACCACCCTGTATATGTACTAAATAATTTTCATATCAATTCTGAAAAATTATTAACGGAAAATTTGAAAACCATTCATTTACAAATTCATTTAATATCTGTGATTATAATCGAATATAAATCACTAATTTGAAATTGTATGGAATTGTTAAACTAAAATATAAGTTAAATTATAATAATTTATTGTTCCATAATTTATGAGCATTATTATTTGTTCATTTATTTATGTTCAAATATTGTTTATTAGGGTATACTTTGGTAAAGTTATGTAAAGTTATAAATAATAAACAGGGTGTCCCGAAAAGATTGGATCACAAATTATGAATAGCACATTTTCAAATAATTAATGGAATGGAATTATATCTAGTTCAAGATATACAGCGCCACTGGTAAACGTAAATTTCACCGTGGAGAAAACAGAAGCTTAGACTGGAGTTGTTTATTATGGGCGTCGCGACGCCATCTCGTATCCTACAAATGTTCGCATCGGGTCGATGGAGTCGATTTTCATTAAATTCATTTTTGACAATTTAATTGAATTTTATTGCGGTATCGCGTCATGGCCGCGGCCAAATTTACTCTTTTTTTTTATTAATAAAGCTGGAATCTCATTACTTTTGACAGGTAAGTGCATTTTTAATTGGAATTTCCGATTGAATGTTTTTGATCAGTTATATAACATCATAAAACCCACGTTTTGATATGCCATAGATTTATCTGTTTTCATCTTTTTATAGTTTTTTTTCAACATGAATTTGGGAAATGAATATATTAAGAACTAGGGAAAAAATCTAAATATTCATGAAGAATTAGGAGTGCAGCAGACTGTAAAATACTCATTTCAGTTCGATTCATTCACTATTTGAAGAAGAGAGAACTATTTCATCCAACCCTCCAGTTTATGATCTTGTAAGCTTTTTTTTCCAGTAAAGAGGTTTTTTGACTATACGCCCTCCTGAAATTCCAGTTCAATATTTCTTGCTTGAAAATACCGAGGTTTTCCCCAGAATCAATTGGTGGTCACTAGAATGTTCTATATTTCCAATTAGTCGAGATCTAAATACCTTTTGGTTTAAGAAAGTGGATTTTTCAATATTTTCACTACACTCACATTTATCACTCATCACACAGTCTTCTCTAATATTCATGTAGTATTTACAAGAATATTTAGGTTCTAAATATCATGGCATTAGATATTTGAAGGTGAACGAACGATTTGAATAAAAAAAAACTGAATGTACCAACCGTTTTCTGGTCGAAAAAAACCCTCTGTAGACCAAAAAAGGAATTTCTGGCAAAAACATAACAATCTGCACTGACAGTAGACAAGCCCTATTAGCCTTGAACAGACAACGTGATATATCGAGGCTAGTACTAGAGTGCCACCAGCTATTTATTATTTATTTATTTTTATTTTAAAATTTATTTCACCAATAAAAAAAATTGTACAAAGAAATTATACAATACTTATTATATTATATTGTGAAACAGGTCATAAAATCATATAGGTACAATAAACAAATACATAAAATAAATTTTTAACAAATAGTAAATAAAAAAAAGAAAAATCTACCAAACAACAAATTTTTGGTGTCTTAGTCAAAAATAAAATATTATTTCAGAAACTCTTCTATTGTGTAGCAATTATTGTCAAACAAAAATTGTTTTACTTTACACTTAAAATTGTGTAGATTGCCACTATTATTTATAGTGTCTGGAAGAGTATAAAAAAATTTACATCCCACATACTCCACATTCTTCTCAAAGAGTGTCGTCCGGTGCCTAGGTATTAATAATTGACCCTTATTCCTAGTGTTATAATTATGAGAAGCACGTTCGGCAACGTAAATTGACTTATTCTTATTCTAATGCCTCGGCAGATAACAAGATTATCCTGAGGTGGGTTGAAGGGCACGACAGGAGAAAAGGTAATCGCATTGCTGATTCCTCAGTCAGAGAAGCGGCTGGACTTCGACAAATGCGGAACTAGCCAAACGTTCCACCCATGGTCAATCCCTTAAGAGATGGGATGGAATCAAAGGATGTAGTCTTGCCAGGATCACCCTGGGCGACTCTGGGAAGCTGGCGTCGAAGAAATATTTGTCGATGACCAGGAAAAACCTACGTTCAACAGTAGGATTTCAAACTAGCCACTGTCAACTAAGAAAACACCTCCATACTATGGGGCTAGTGGACACACCTTTATGCAGGATGTGTGAACAGGAAGATGAAACTGTCAGGCATATCTTATGCGAGTGTCCGAAGTTAATAGGAGTGTGTGTTTGGTGAGTCTTGGACTACAGCTGCCGATATAAAAAAGATGTCAATGGGTCACATGTGGCCTAAGTGCCCCCTCCCTACTTTACAGATACAGATACAGAACCCCTTGTAGCGAATTTTAAGCATTTTTCATATTTCAAAAAAATTATTTGGTTGTAAATTTTGAAACGCATATAATACTTCAATATTTGATTAAGTTGGTATTGGTATTTGTGAAACAATGCAATACGACATCAAAATGTGCCCGATAAAATTCCGTGTTTAGTTTTCCATTGTCTCCACACAATTCACGTGAATATATTTACCAGCGTTCAATATTAAAATTAGCACGGAAGGCTGCACTTACATTGTTGTATAACAATCCACCCCGATGCAACTTTGGATTGTATTTACTAATTGTATGTAATTATTAATCATGCCAGTGTTTCTTTGACATATACGTTAGATATTCTGAATAATAATAGTTTCTGCAAGTTCAGCTTACAAATCACAAACAGATGATGAATTATTTTCAGGAGATGGGGGTTGGTTTTAACAGATCTATTACTTGAAATGAAAACGTGCGCAGATTCGATAATTTTCTTTTTCCACTGCTAGCTGTGAAGTTGACAATTGTTGCTTCTTCTAGCCAACTGAGAAGTGAAATTTCTCTATTAGCAATTAATAATTTTCCATTATTAACCTAGGTCAATAATGGAAAAATTCAAATATTTTGAGAATAGAGTACACGCATATTAATTTAAAATAGTAATTATGATATCAAAAATTACTAATAATAGGAAATAAACCAGTTTCCATTGGAAATTACTCTCAAATTTTGAAATAAAATTCAAATTTCATGAACTTTCCGACCACAACACGAGGATTTCCGAACGCTACCGATGATACGTGTGATGTCATATCTCTTGTGTTGACTTATGTCAATATGGCCGGTACTGCATTAGGTTATGTGTAGTTGTGTGTTTATATTGTATTTTAATCAACTATTGCTTCATCGACGTAAAAATATCATTTATATGTTTGTTTGAGACCATTACGTGTTTGTGTGTGCTTTTTTTTATTTCTAAAAGTCAACGTAAAGTGGAGAGTGGTCATAAATATTCGATATTTCCGAGGATATTTTAAAACTTTTGGAAGAATATATTTTATTTACTAGTTCTGTGTTCAGTGACGATTCTTTCATATTTTGTGAGTGAAGATATGGCTAGCGAAGGTTTTGTAAAAGCACAAAATGATAACTTGCCCAAAGTAGACTCATTTATGCTGCTTGAATTTATAAAGTCAAACAGCTGCTTTAATGCAGAGGAAATAAGAGGAGTTAGAGCATTATCGTAAATACGATTTAAACTATGTTCTATTTATATAATATATACCAACCACATTTCGATGTGTGGTCGTAAGAAAATGATGTTTTTATGGTTGATTCCTAGACATATAGGAACATAACCTCAAACTATTTAAGAATAAAAATTACCAGCATAGAAGTAGGTACCTACATTAAAATGGGCTTCACAAACAAAAGTAATGCCATTCTCTTAAGTGTGTTTTTGCTTGCGCCACCAGGTAACAAGTAACAAATAATTTGTCTGGAGTTTTAATAGACGTTGATTTACACACTGGAACAATGAAATACTTGGAATACAAAGTTTTTTATCGGCTTTATCTATTTTCAAAGCTTTCAGAAACAAATTAGGCCACAAGAACTCAGAGTGTGATACACCAATAAGAACGTAAACCATGGGGCATTCATCTTTATGACGTATAGCAAATTTTATGCTTGTACCCTATACAGGGTTCAACAAAAACTAATTTTGTATACCCAGATATTGTCTTCAACATATTTGCTGCTTGAAATTACCTATCAAACGATAAAATTATTTGAATAAAAATGCCATGAGTTTAAAATTCGCGCTCAACCAAAAATGACTGATGACATAACTATTGATATTAAACGGTGATTCTTGTCTACAACACTTGACTTTCCGGATCTATTTAATATGTATACTGCGGTATTAACCATTTCAGCCCATAAACTTTGAGGAAGAGTTTTGATTGATGAATGAAACATGGTCCTCGCGGTTTCAACGATTGTCCGATTGTCACGTTCCGCACAGCCATTTTGTTCCGGAGTATATGGCATGGTAAGCCTTTGGTGTATTCCAAATTCTGCCAGTATATTTTTGATCTGCTGATTCTGAAACTCGCCACCGTTATCGCTTAGGAATGCCTTTACAACATGACCAATAGTTCTAGCTTCAAGAAATCTTGAAAACCCCACGGAAGAAGATGTTATCAGAGTTAAAAGGATTTTCCGATACATTAAAGGAATCCTTCAATTTGGACTGAAGTATGTGGCAGGCACTGGAAGATTTTTGGAAGCCTTTAGCAATGCAGATCATGCTGGTGATTTAACAACCGGTCGTTCTACTACTGGAGTTATCTGCATGTATGCTTCTTCTGCTGTATCTTGGATGAGTCAACGTCAACCTTCTGTAGCCATATCAACGACTGAGGCTGAGATAGTCGCTGCTTATGTGGTTAAGGAGACTCTATGAAGAAATCCTCGAGCTAAATGAGATTCCTTCAGTGATGATTGATATTAAACGGTGAAACATCGTTCTAGAGACGACAATGGATCGATACGAAACTGTTTTTACCAAGCCAGTGTAGATATAAAAGGACGACCGAGAATCGTAGCACTCACCAAACTAGTGAACAGCTACTTGAAGGACAGGACATTCAGGATCAAGATAGGACCAACCAAATCCGAACTGGGAGTTACAGAACCAAGAGTTCCACAAGGAGCAGTACTGTCAGCACTGCTCTACATATACACGGAAGACATTCCTAAGACGAACAACACCATGATGGCCCTCTACGCAGATGACACAGCCATAGTGACAAGAAGCACTCAACCAGCTATGGTGACACAACGACTACAAGAAGCCGTTGAAAGCATAGACGACTGGTGTACGACGTGGAAGATAAAGGTCAATGCAGAGAAAACCCAAGCAGTCTACTTCAAGAAGAGGAGGAAAATACCAGAAGAAAACATCGAAGTGTCAGGACAGGAAGTACAATGGAGTAACAAAGCGAAGTACCTAGGAGTCATCTTGGACCAAGGATTGACCTTCAGAGAACACGTCGAATACGCAGTCAACAAAGCAAGACAAGCTAGAGGACGACTGGCTGGACTCATAGGCCGGAGATCCAACCTGGAGCTAAAAACGAAGATTAAGCTGATCAACGCAATCATCCTACCCATCCTGATGTATGCCTCCATGGCATGGGGACACGCAGCGCCAAGCAGGAACGATCAGCTCTATCGGGAATTAGACCAGAAGAAGATCATCGAAGTCATGAGAGCCAAAGCCAGGAGAAGATTCGAAGAACTGAGGACACACCCAAACACTCAACTGAGAGAACTCACGGAATATACCAAAGAAAACTATAACAAACACGCACGACCAAGGAAACAGCTAGAATAAGGACAGCAATGATGACAAACACCAACAGGTAAGTAAAAGAAGACCACTTACTTAGAGATACTTACTAGTAAGGCCAGCTTTAACAAGTGGATCCACTCTCCAAGGTCGTCTTTAGTCGCAGTACGTCGGCTAAAGATTTGTACCTTTTTGAGGCAGCGACATGCAGACACCCCGTTAGCGACGAAAAATCAAGAAGACCAGCGAGAGAAAAGTGACTATCACTACCTCGAGAAGAAAAGATGAACGCCAGAACTTTTCCATAAACCAAGAAAAGAAGATGGACAAGCCCAGCAGATCGGACTGAGGCCTCATCGGAAGAGACGAGGGGTGGAGGAATGTTCATCCCGGGATACATTGCTCCTAGAGGAGTGCATCCTGGAAGGCACGGGTTTGATAGAGGTGTGTGTGTGTGTGTGTGTGTGTGTGTGTGTGTGTGTGTGTGTGTG
>CAJUYI010002704.1:0-13576 GCA_910591695.1 Galerucella pusilla | reverse complement strand
TGTGTGTGTGTGTGTGTGTGTGTGTGTGTGTGTGTGTGTGTGTGTGTAGCAGTCAGTCTAGCGAGGTATTGACTCGGTGGGCTTCCTTCTCCGGTTGGCAAGGTACTGACTTGTCGACAATTCCTCTCCTCGTTCAGCAATACGTAACTACCCGTTACAAAGTGTTCGACTTGAAACGAAATTGTCATTTTAGCCACAATCCATACATAAACAATAATTCCATTCGAGTGTTAACTTGAAATATTATTTCCTGAAAAGCGAATGCGAACATTGATAAGGGAAAATGTCTAAACTCAGAATTTCCGCCTCCAATTTTCCAATGAATTTTTAATATGTCATCCGTGAATAGCTCTTTCAGGTGAAATTATTGGTAGATAGCAGAACTGAAGCATATCTGTCGAGTGCTTTCAATAAAAATATTGGCAAACGAATGCCTCTACATTCCTGGAGTTATGCTTATTTCATTGGAACGCAGTAATATGTAGCCGTACAATAAAAAGCCTGGTTTGAAATTAGAAATGAGAGTATTGAATGCATCAATAGTTGCAGGACATGGTACAAATCTTTTAGCTGCTTTATTGAGATAAAAATATTAGAATTCTGTCCGTGTCGATTTTTTTCCACTCGTGATAGTTTTCATCTCGTCTCTCACCGAATACGTACATACTTGACACATATTTTTATGACGTTCATTTATGTCAATGCGAAGCCAACATAATTACATTTTCAACGGATTCATACCACAACTAACGTCAAACCAGAATCACTTCTAGAGACATATTTAAGATTACTTATTTCGATTGCGAGATCCCTGTAATTTCGTTCGAAGGGTTTTAAGAGTCTGGATATAACGAGGGTTGTATAATTTCTCCAGCGGTTTATTATAAAAAAAAAATTCCTGGGTATTCAAGCATCATGGAAAATAACACTCTTATAATATTGTTTATATATGATTATCAACAATGATGTAATAGTATATTACATACCGAGGTGGGAAGTGTTACACTACTGTCGAGAGAGTTAGTTCACTGAGGCGCGTAGCGCCGAACTAATATCTCGAGACAGTGATGTAACTTTCCACCGAGGTTTGTATGCTATTTTATTTACAACTATAATCATCTAAACAAAAATTCGGAAAAAAGCAAATTTTTCATTATTTTTTCTCAAACTTCAACAATAAAATTACAAAGACAACCATAGAATGATGGTGACAACTAACAACAAATAACTTATTTTCCCAATAGTGAGTAGGCGGATGTAATATAATACCACGAGAATGAAAATTTTGTCGGCAAAATTTTTCGATTGTCATGAAAGTTTGTTGCTTGGCAATTTTGCGAATGACAGTTTGACCGAATGACGGTTTTGGATCAAATGTCATGAGCAAAATTACCTAAAAGCAACAAACTTGAATACGACAAGAGAAAAATTTTACCTTACAAAATTTTTAATTGAGTGGTATTCGACATAACTATTTCACGAGAGAAAAACTAAAAAATCATATGTTTAAACGTTTTATTTATTGCAAACTTCAATTATACAAAGCCAAATAAATAATAACATTATGAAAAAAAAATTACTTATTTATGTCAAAAGTACAATTATTATAATTGTACGTTGTAGCATTATTTTGGGGATTGTTTTGCATCATAACCTGTGATGAATTTAAGTTAGAAACTGAGGATTCCTTTCCTTTATTTTTATTTCCTCGAAGGTTCTCTATAATATGAAAATGATGTTCTTCTTTGAATTGTAAATATGGTTTCAAAGAATGGGCAGAAGAATGTCCTGTAAGCTTAATTACTTCTTGTTCACCAACTCCTTCTTTTGCTAATGCAGATATTGCAGAAGCTCTATGTGAATGATTGGTTATTTTTATTTTTTTTGTGTCGATACCAATTGATTCTGCCGATATTTTCGTTCACTTTGAAATTGTATTAATTCCCAATGGTGAATTTTTGTACCATATTCCTTTCTCCCAATTTGGATGTACTGTTAAAAATAATCTTGTTGTTGTTAGATAAGGATTGGATTCTCTTTTTTCAATAATTTTTAAAAATAAACGAATGGGACACAAATTGTTGTTAGCATTATTTCTTACCAGCCACTTACTGCCAGATAAAGCTTTTGATCCTCCCTTTGTCGTTTTGGAAAAGATTGGATTATATTCTACCCTGCCAGTAAAATTACCTTTATTATCATATTCTTCTTTAAAGTAATTAATATCACAATTAGCTGCTTCATTTCCACTCCATGCTAATTCGAACGAACATAAATGAAAAAACTTTTTTTGTAACCCATCAGGATTATCTTCAGAATAGCCTTCTACCATTTCCATTAATTCTTCTTTGGTAAACGCGTTAGAACTTCTTTTTCTGGTTTCAGATTCAGCCTGAAGCTTTTTACGCTTTGTATCCCTGGCCAATCTAGCAAATTTATAGGTAATATCTTTAAATGGATTAATGTTGATGTTAAATTCTAGAAAATATTTTTCCTGAACCATTTGAGCAGTCGTATTCCAAAGTGTTTTCACACTAGCTTCAGTATAATCAGTTCCATCTCTTTTTTTCATGTTAAAACCATAATCTTCAAGAATTTTTTGCTATAACTCGTTCAGAAGTATCCTTTTCTAACGTATAATTACGTGCGTCCAAAAACATTCTAAACTGTTCCCACGCAGACTTTTCTGTCTTCATTGTATTTCGCGGTATACTTTGCTTAATTGTACTCTCTATTTCATTTATTGAATTATTTCCAAATCTTGTATTATTAATGTTAATAATACTTTTTTAAATTTTTGAAACAGTTTCAATAATATTTAGACAGTTAAATAAATAAATAAACAACTTAGTTTCCTTAGAAACCACTAACAAAGATTTTATATTGAATTCAAAAAATTGCCGCGACAAGACAAAAAATTGCTAGTTAAAAACCTTTAGTGAAATAGTCAGTTGAAAACATTCAGAGATTTTCCTTTTTCATCTCTGTTACAACAACTTCCATATACGTAAAGGTGGATGAAAGTGGCAGATTCTTAATGCTGTAAACTCATGTGCATAATAAAACATTTATAATCCTCACTCTGACACTAAAGAGAAGCTAGAAAAGACTATTAATTGATTCACTAGCATCCTTCTTCCTGCATGTTTAGAAAAAACTACACCAGGGAATACAAGAGAAGCCGATAATCTAAAATAACGATATTCGAATCCACCCAGACAATTAGAACATGCTTATCTACTAGAATAATTGGGTTGTTACGGCGCCATTCTATACCTGGACTTCGTTAGGGACAGAAGGGTTGAATGTCATATAATTTGAATAGTTAACTAATTATTGTCTGGAGCGAAGCCCCGAGCTTTGATTTAAAGCCGTGATGTACCCTTTCTACACGGAATGAACCTCTGGTCCGAAATTCCTGTATATTTCATCATCCATGTACACGGTATGATTCGACAATTGGGGGATATTCGAGAATGTAGTATCGATCTGAATGCACTACGTATTACAGAAGTTATAGAAGCAGTTATTATGTCACTGTTCCAAAGTTATGGGTGATATTAAGGCGAGGTTATTTGGTCGAAGATGATTTCGTGTTAAAAAATTAATGTTTTTGTTTGATGATTTTTTATAAATTATGTGAGTCTCGGTATGATTTATGAAATATTATAATAAATAGAAGGTTAATTTTTCTGGGCGCAGCAGTATCAGTAAAAGTAAGGTCGAATATAGAAGGTTGTTTTCGACTAAAACCAGTAATAAATTCCGTACAAGAAAAGGAGGCGAGTAGTGAATGAAATTAAAACAAAAAAAGCCATAAAATTGAAGTCCACAATATCATATACAGGCAATATCTCGCTTATTTGACAAAATAATTAATTGAATGCATCAAAATCGGAGCTGTTCTTGAGGACTTCCAAAGATTGCCTGTTTTATGTATTCATTGACTCCACTATTTATTTGCCCTACATCTCCTGCCCTGTTTAGATGGCTGTTTCTAATTATAAATAATTTTAATTTTCAACCAACTATGTTTCCATGCTATTAAAATTCCGGTTATACGAAATTTGCTGATGTTTATTCTATACAAAGATGATATCCTGAAACTTTCTGTGGATTGTCGGTTTTGAGTTTCCGCCCAAATAATGAGTTAATTTCGAAATTATTCGCCTGAAGCAGGTTTGGTGGAAGGTTCAAATAAACAACTGAATTCGCTTGGGCGGAAAAACAAAATGAAACATATATTCGTAGGTGAACAGACTGGTTGTTTGGAGGTTGAATGTAAAATCTAATATTTGTTCAACTGGCAATACGCAAATATTTTTCCACGCTATTGTTCCGAAAAAGTCTTATTTGTTTGTTTTTTGTATGTACATGTGTATTTGGTTGAAATATTCAAATATATAACTGAGGTTGGAATAGTATATAGAATAGTATACTGAGAATAATGTGCGAGGTTTATAAATGTCTTCAACACCATGGTGTATTTTCAATTTTTTCCACTACTAGCCAAATTTGAGACAAAAGTTAAAAATATCTTCTGTAAGTTCCTTGTGGCATTACTTTTTATTTTTTTCTCTTATTCTTAATTATTAAGTTTAACAATTCTTGAATTGAGTTGAACAATTATAAAACTTTGTTAAAACAAGTCATAAGAATAAACAATTATTATTTGAGATTCTTTGGTTTCACTTTTTTCTGTGTAGTTATAATTTATTTACAATTTTCTCAGTGTAATTTCAAGCAGCAAATATGTTAAAGACAATCTCCTGGGTATACAAAATTATGTCGCACAAGTTTTCTTTGAACTACTGTCCCTGAATTCTCAAAATATTTGAATTCGCTCATTATTGACCTAATAATAGAAAAAATTATTAACCACTAATATAGAAATTCAATTTCTCAGTTAGCTAGAAGGAACAATAATTGTCAAAATCACAGCTCGTAGTGGGAGAAAAATATTACATAAGTATGTACTGTCTTGTTTTTATTTAATGCATTTTGTTAACATAACCAAAGCATTTTATTGCTTATAATAAATTATTTGTAATAGTCGCAATAATCATTAACGAATGACGTATTGACAGAAACTAAATTAGTTTCCATACATACATCACGAAACAAACCTAAAAGCGAGTCATAAATCAAATAGTTTTACAATTCGAAAACAAAATCCAGAGGGAAAACTAGGATGTACCGAAAATGTTTAAATAAACGGTCGATTCATTCATTGACCATCCTTAAAAGTATGAGTTGATATACAGATATGCGAAAAGTCTATTCGAGACATACGATTTACACAAGTACAACAAGAAAAACTACTTGAAAGGGAGAGGAGAATAATTGTGCGCAGTCAGCGATGTGCGTGTGTTCAGTTCCGGCTATCAAACTGATATGAAAGCAGCGTTGTCGGTTTAGATACAGTCTTTCCCAACGTGGGCGCTGCAGGCATAAAGAGGGGCGGTAAGAGACCCAGAAAAAAAATGGGGCGTTGTGTAGGGCTTTGGGGTCGATTTATAATTTCATCTACCTAGCTAGGAAGACTCTTAGACACCGACTGAGCTCTCGACTCTCGACTACATCTTGTGAACATCAACTAATATTAATTAAGATATAGCTATACATTGCGTTATTCATAGACAACATTTGGTTGTTAGAAACTTAAGTGAACGACTATTTCAATCACTGCAATATGTCATCAAAGCAGTCAATAAAATCCGTAGCAGCTCTTTGAATGATAGATTACTTCATCATCTTTGTGTTACTAATGACGAAGATTTCAACCGTTTGTTGCTTCATACTGAAGTTCGTTGGCTGTCAAGAGGCAATTGTCTGATTCGATTTTACAACCTGTTTGACTCTGTGATAGAGTTCTTGGAAACTAGAGATACAGAACTGCGCAACAAGCTCATAACATCAAAGAATGATATAGCTTACATGACAGACCTGTATAAATTGTTCAACGACATGAACCTCCAACTGCAAGGCGATGAACTAAATTTAATTAAAACAAAAAATGTCGTTGCTGCTTTCGCAGCCAAACTGCTTCTGCACAAAAAGAATATGGGCACACGTGAGTTTCACAATTTTCCGAATTTATCAGTATCCTGCAGTAACAAAGACTTGTTTGCCTACTGCCAACATTTGGAAAACCTTCACATTGATTTCACCGAATGATACGAGGACATTTTAAACTTGGAAATACCAGACTGGGTGTTGGATCCGTTTTCAAATGTCAACACAGCAATGTCACCTCAGCTGGAAGAAGAACTTATAGAATTGACAACAAACGAAGAAATAAAAATCAAGTTCAAAAATGGATATCAAGAGTTTTGGCTACAAAAACCGATCCCGCAATTGTACCCTGAGTTGTGGTCAATTGTTCAACGATTCTTGATAGCATTCCCATCGTCATATTTGTGTGAACGTGGATTTAGTGCTGTGGCAACGCTGCTTACTAAAAAGAGAAATCGTTTGCGTGTTACCGAACGTGGCGACTTGCGGCTGTTTTTGAGTAAATTGGAACCTGATATCAACAAACTTATTGAACAGCATCAGATTCAACCTTCACATTAGTTTTTATATAAGAATTGATTATGTTTGTTTTATTTTCAATAAAAGATACTCTGTCCGAATACTATAAAGTTGCGTTTCAATAATCAGTTATAAGTACTTAGCGGTTTTTAAGTATGTTTAAAAAGGGGGGCGTTAAAAAATTATTTATTCTTAAAGTGGGCAGTAGACAAAAAAAGGTTGGGAACCTATGGTTTAGAATGTTTGGTACTTTTTAAGGAATTAAGGAAATAGGGGGCCACTGAACACACGACCATCGCTGCTTGCACACAATTATTCTTCTCTCTCTTACGAGTTGTTTTTCTAATATTTTCCTTGTCGTAGGTACTTGAGTAAATCGTATGTCTCGAATAGACTTTTCGCAATCTGGAGAATATAATTCGATAAAATGTCGTTAATCCTGATGATTCTGGTCAGGATATTGGAATCCAATTATTAAACTTTTACATAAAATTCCAAAGAACTAATTTGAAGAAATAGTAGTTTGTACAACTAGTGCGCAAAGCGTCACTTTTCCCACGAGCGCAGAAGTTTGTAAGGCGCGTGTCGCAAATATAGCGAGTGGGAAAAGTGATTTGCGTACAAGTTGTACACAATATTTTTTCTACAACCACATTTATTAATGATAGAAATACAGTAATTTATATAGTTATTTTATTTAAACAGAAAGAACTTATGAAAATAAATGAAAAAATCAGTAGAATGTATAGTTAATTGTAAAATTTGAACCTCAGGTAACAAGTTTCCGGTTACAGTTCGAAACTTTTCGATAATATATGGACGAATATTTTCAATGTTCGAATTGAACAACTCAAAAGATAAATTATTTTGATGGTTCATTATTCCTAGAATCATGCTTAATAGGTCAATGTTTTTATAATTAATAAATTAAAATAAATAATAAAATAAATCGTTTTTTTACTTTTGGTTTAAATTTAAAAATTGTACATCAATAAGAAATTCACTATTAGGTTGAATTGTCAAAAAAAGTTGACAGATCATAGGTAGCTTTGTTTGACATTTCGGTGTGGAAAAGTGCCATAACGTGTACTTTTCGGATTACTTTTCCAACGGTTATCAAACGAATTAAGAAAAAAGGCCTGCTTTGCGTGTAAAAATTTGTGTAGAAAAGCGTGTTTTGCATGGTGGTTGTAGAAAAAATATATTTACTTTTATGTGAACTCCCTCCATCCTATTTTTTTGTTCACCTTCATTCTTCCTTCAAAAACAAAAATAGGATAAATTTAAGCATCAAAGGAAACTTTTTTTTCAAAATTAATCCACTTTACTGTTGTAAATCCATTATTGAGACAGTTTAGAATGTTCTATCCTACCAATTGCAATGCAGGTAAATCCCTTTATGATGTCACAATTTAAATTCCACTCTGAATGATGCGAGACTTGTCACTGCGCGCCACATCAAAAATTACCCTTTTGTCTCCGCGTTTCAAAGAGAATAAAAATAATTTTTACCCATCCATATCTATCACTCTCATTTCATTCTATAACAATGGAGAATTTTGTGATGCTATGGACGTAAACAAATTAAATTTCAATGGGAAAATTATGAAATGAAAATTGACAACCATTACTATAGTCAAATACAGTCTTATCATGCGGGTCATACGATTCAACAAAGACATACTCATCGTTTTTTTTTTCTTTTATTGCGTTTAATTTCCAAATAAAATCCGTACGATGAATAAGACAGACTTTCACATTTTGGTAACCTCTGTGTCTTCTGATTAGGTACATATGGTTAGTGACCTTTGAACTAGCACGATAAGAGCCATAATATGACTGAATTTAAAAAATTCAACTTCACTCAGTACCTTTTATGGGTCATATTGGTTTCAGCAGGGAAAACTTAGTCATAGGAAAGACAAATCAAACATTCTTCAATAGAATTGATGTAGAAGACGTGTTTTTTAGTTTATTGAAACTCATCGCCTAACGGGGTTGAAAAAGAGTGGACATTTTGGGATTTGATTTAAATTACATTACGATGAAATTTTCGAAAAACCAGTTTTCAAAAGATGCACATAACTCGACTAATATGATAGATAGAACGTTCTAGTCTACACCAATTTGAGTCGATAATTCCGAGCAATAACGAAGTTAGCGGAAACCAATTATTATTAAATATTTCCATACCAGCTAGTTTCTCTAAAATAACACATACAGTGTTATTCAAAAGTCCCCTCCCCCCCTCGTATCTTTTGAACGGCTACACTTACATTTATAAGATTTGGAGGGTGAAAATAAAGTGTTGTAAACTTCTCTAAGAATGAAATTTTGGATTCGATTGACGTAAAAACTTCGCGTGATGAACAATTCCTTTTTAATAATTGTGTGTTAAATAATATCATTGTGTTTACGTGTCTTTCAAATCTTGAAGCTCTGGGGAAAACGCAACGAATCTACGTCGACGGCACATTTGATCATTGTGCCAAATATTTCACACAAATGTTTACAATTCACGGTTTTTTACACGGACATTACATACCTTTAATGGTATGCCTTCTACCCAATAAAAAATCGGAAGCATACGAAAAACTGTTTCTTTTGGTTCAAGATAAGTGCTCCAACATTAATATTAACTTAGATTTTAAGGAAATAGTGTGTGATTTTGAAATGGCCATACATAAAGCCGTTCGAAAAGTTTGGCCTTCCACCCAAATCATCGGATGCAGATTTCATCTCGCCCAGGCATGGTTCCGAAAAATTAAAACTATCGGTCTAGTTGTGGAATATAACGATGCGAGCAGTGATATTGGTCGGTGGTTGCACTTGTCTTTTGGTCTTACTTATTTAGATCCTAATGAAGTGGGTGATTGCGTTGCGTTCGAACTATTCGAAAATAGACCAAATGACATGAGATTGGAGAAGTACGCTGATTATCTAATCGAGAATTATGTTGATGAAGAATCTCTTTTTCCACCGACAGTTTGGGCCAAAAATTCGTCTGATCTCACGCGAACAACAAACGCTTGCGAAGCTTTTCACAGAACTTTTAACGATTCATTTTACAAAGAACATCCAAATATAATAACATTTCTTGTGAAATTAAATGAATTCCAAATCGAAACTTATATAAGTTGCAAAGTTGTCATTTGAAACATTATGTAAGAGACCCTACAATTAGAAATCGTCAAAAATTTATTGAAAACCTTATAGAAAAATACAAGAACTCTGAAATATATAGAACTCATTTTTTAACATGTATTTCATTTAAATGTGTAAAATTTTGAAATTATCATTTGTGTAAAAATTATTTATATGTTCATGCCATAGAGTTGAAATTAAAACCTTTAAACTATTTTCATGTTTTGATTTTATTTCTTCTTTGAACCGAAAGCATATACCTCATTGCGGGGACGAAATTACTTGTAGGGAATTTATACCTGTCAGTCATGGGGACCAAATTACCCTTTGAAATTTCGTGACGTCATCTTTGGGGACCAAATTACCAACTCCGTACGAGATATCACTTGCCATAAGGTCCTATTTAAAATTATTGGCCAGAGTGGCACTGTGAAGTCATCTATTACTATTACGTCACCTGTTACCATTCGTAGAGAAGTTTACAACACTTTATTTCCACCCTTCAAATTTTATCAATGTAAGTTTAGCCGTTCAAAAGATACGAGGGAGGGAGGGGACTTGAATAGCACTGTATATTTCTCTGAGTAGTTTACTGTAATGTTGAACCAATAAAATATTATAATTGTCCAATATTGTTTTGATATGCATACAAATTCGTTTACGCAATTAAAAATCAAATTCAATTTGTGGTTCGGTTCCCAGCGGTCATTTATACGTTAGTGAGTGCTAAATACATTTTGCCTGTTTCCATTATATCTTCGAAGTTTATATGCAAATTCAAATTTCTGCAAATGCATTTGTAATCAAGCACATTACACGGTTGTATGCGTTCGGTGTCCGGTCTTTTGCCAATTAAATTTAGTGCGTCATTTTCATTATTCTCTTGTCCATTACAGTGGTATAGGTATATATTTTTTTAAATTTTGTTAGAGTTCATATAATGCGTGCGTCATTGATTGTTAATGTCCTTTCAACACATTACGTTGGAAGAGATTGAAATAACGGTTAGGTCATCAAAATAGGATGTAAACGTACCTTTCGTAGCGGCAATGTGTCTTACGTCTTTTTCTGTCCCACTATTTCTTATCTACTTATCTACTGTTACTTTTGACAGCTCAATTGTCATATTTTGGAAACAATTCTTAACAAATGTCATTGATTATAATTTTGAGGTTAAAAGTAAAATAAGATATATCTACGTAAAACAGTAGAATACGTCACCGATTATAATGTAACGGCAAAGGATGGCTGAACAAACTTTACTATAATTCAAAAGTATCTGCAGTTACTTTTATAGTCCAGGAAAATGTATCATTAAATATGAATTTTGGGAGAGAATTTTCGTTGGAAGGTAGTTAGTTATACCTAATTTCTGGTATACGAATATTGCCTAATAATTTTCATGAAAAATATCTTCAAAAACCAAAATTGCTTCTAATTAGACTTCAACTCCAAATTGTTAACCCAACCCAAAATTCTTGTTACCATAATTCTACTATTTTAAATCCAGTCTTTATAAGCTTTTACCGATTACAAACTCTTCCTTTTATGTTGCAGAATTTTCTCTGTATAATATATTTCAATACAAAGTTTATCAAGCTGGGACGCTCAGTTCACACACATTGAATTCAATCTAGAAATGAACCCATTTGGTAAACTCAAAAGGAAATTTTGAAGGGTCATCATTCAACAGGTTTTTCATCTTGTTCACTTGTGTTCATTGAACATTCATTAATAGCAAGATGCAGATACATAACGAGAGAGTTTTGTTACGCCATTGGCAAATTTTAGAGAAAATTACATTTAAATTTAAAACGCGTAATTGCAATAAGTTACCTTTCGATCCGTCGTTGAAGATTTTTTTCATCAACTAACCTGAAACAAAATAATAGTCTTATTAGTTTGTGTAAAAGAAAGGGGGGGCTGCACAATAGGCCAGTTGGTATGGGTCTTTTAGACCAAAAGTACAAGTAATCTGTAATCAGTCAATAACACACAGTCAGCATCAATGTAATGATGTCTATTACGCACTGTAAAAAAAACGCACAGCTGTAAAGTAAATTGCACGGCTTCCCCAGCAACATCTCAGCAACTGTCAATAGACGTCACAATTTTATTCAAAATTTACTATTTGAGAACATTCGATATGGCCACGAAAAACCCAAAGGGCCAAGTATGTATTGATTATGATTCACATAGACTTTTGATTATCAACAATATAATATTAATAATGATTGAACGTTAGTTCTTTAATGTGCTTCTTTCATTGGTAATAGAGTAATAGAGATGGAGGAGATGAAAGTTTACCAAGCACCTCTAATAATGTAACTGTTATTTCTTATGCTTCTTATAAATACAAGTACAAGTAGGTCGTAGGTAAAGTATAGTACGTAAATTGCTTCTTACCACACACGTTACGTAATATACTATTTCACTTTATACATTTTGTTCATTGAATATTAATCTTTATATTACAGGAGTATCAAATTTTATTTTGAAAAAATAAAGAAGATTCCCACCCGAATCTATATATATTATATATGAGTAATTTGCTAAAAATGATTATGTGCTATGACAAAAAAAAATTCTTCTTTCTAATATCTCAGATATTATATGAGTCAAACAGTTTAATTAAGAAATATATAGTCAATATAAAATATATTGTTGATACAATTTTTGAAATATCTTTTTCAATTCACTAACGCCCTACTCATATAATATAAGTTTCCGTTAATCTAAACTTGAAATATCTTTCCATAACCGTTATCTGAAACATATCGACAACTATTGTCCTCAATGATGACCTTCAGTGAACCCTATTGGTCGGTAAAAAATGACTTACAGAAACAATACCGTACACCCAACAAAATGGGTTATTATTCTTGTGTTTTTGTAACTGTTTCCAACTACTACCTTCGAAGTGTATGTATTTGGAAGTTAGGTGTTTGTTAAACGACCATGTGGGACGTCTGAAATATATAATTGGGATACAAATGAGAATAAGTCGGATTTTAATAGCTTCAGAACACAGGATTTTCAGATATAAGTGGGCTTGGACAGTGCTTTTATTTATAACCTTTCCGTTAATGTTATTGAACTTATATTAAACTCAACTGAGATTGTAACTTTATTGCTTGTTTTTCAAAAATGATGATAAATCTGTCTAATTCTAGGTTTCTAGATTGCTCAGAAAGGTTTGGAACCTTCTGGTGATTGTAAAGCTTCCTATTCATTTTTTTGTGATCAGATCAGCCTAGTATCCAAGCTAAAAACAGTGTGTTTCAGCTTTCAGGGTTTCAGAGCAATCCCCAAATGAGTTTGGAGCTCATCTCCATGGGATTAATTGCTTTTATAGCCACTTGATTATCGGAATACATTGTAATGGTCTTTTTCTGTAAATAAATGTATGAAATGGACCAACTTTACTGAATTGAAAGGAAATGGACACAATGCTACAACTACCAGAGGGTTCCAGTACAGACATGCTGGGTAAGCACCAAGTGCAGCAACCAAACCGTTCCAACAAGTGTTCAAGACCAAGAGACAAGTCAGCAACCTCTTATAATACTTAACAAAATTGATATCTGATGATTGTATTTCAATGTAGAATAAGTTTATTTTTCTTAAAATTGATGATAAATAAGTTTCCCATATGATGCGAACTTAAGAGAACACAGTTTATACAGGGTGGGGCAATCTTCTGACATCGGAGGATTACATTGTTGTGGTGAGAGATAGAACTTCATAGTTTTTTGTGAGCTAATACAGTTACTGAGGGCACATTTTGAAAATACTTCCGATTCTACAGGGTGTTCCAAAACCACGTAGCAGCACAAACTTACATTTTTTTAAATGGAACGTACTATATTTTGTTTAAGAATCGAAAAGATCTCACCGA
>CAJUYI010002703.1:12224-28914 GCA_910591695.1 Galerucella pusilla | reverse complement strand
GGTAGGCGAAAAACAGTGTCACACATACAGGAAGCGCTTTAGCAGCACCCCCTCGCCCTCGCTTTGCTACGCTCTCTCTAGCATCTAATAGTCTTGTGGTGCTAAAGCCCATTTTCTACCCTTGTGACACAATATACTATTATCTTTGATATCTATTCAAAATTATTTTTGTTGGTTGGTTACACCACTGGTAAATGATACTGTGATAAAACACTGTTGAGGGAGCGCTTTTTTTAACAAATGTTCGCCCCTGCAATTAGGGACAGTGATACTGCATTTTTGGACCGTTAAAAAACATGAGTATTGTTTTATATTTAAGTATTAAGCCGTGTTAAAAATACTATAGAATTTGTTGGAGAAAGAATGAGGTTTTTAAAGAGAAGAAAAACAACAATGATTCTGTGGCATATATTGACAAATTTTCTTTTTAATATTGATTAATGTATGGATCTTGTTGCTAAAATGAAATATGTGTTAGGGTCACTGCTTTGGAGTTGTCTTTTGCTGATTCTATAGTGTTCCACCAGCTGCTTTAGTAGAGTTAACGTAGATAGAGAACGTACAGGCACGTCAACAATGCGAGTTTCGCAAGTTTCGAACCGATTCTCGAAATTGTTAGAACTTTTAGAATTTTTGCTTTACTTTTCAAAAAAATATTAAAATAAGCGGAAATCACAGGAAGATGATACTTTTGTTCAAAGTGAGTCTAAACCAACTCTCCCGGGTACGCTTTTGGATACAGATCAAGATTTAAACATCTGAGTAGCCGCTGTAAAGATCGGATTCGAATGAAATCGAGTATTTTCTTCTTTTCTATCGTACCGACCCAAAGAAATCTACAAAAATTAACGTGAGATGTTTTCTTTCTCTCTTTCTTTCTTTCTCTTATCCTTATGCCTTCTCAGGCGTCGGATTGGAGTTCTTCCTGAACCCATGTTTTCCATTCTTTTCTGTCCCTGGCTAATGCCTTCATCTCTCCTAATGTCTTTCCTTTGTTCTTTCCAATTTATTCAATCATTTCCTCCTGGGTCTTCCTCTTTGTCATTTTCTTGATATTCTCATTTCCATTTCTTTTCTTGCTATTCTATCTTGCTTTATTCTTACTAGGTGGCCAAACCAGTTCAATTGTTTCTTTTTAATATTTGATATTATTGGGTCTTGATTAGTTATGCTTCTGATTTCTTCGTTCCTTACTTTGTCCCATTTCGTTTTTCCTGCTATTATCCTTAAATATTTCATTTCCATTGCATTTATTTTTGTTTCATGCTTTTTCTGCAGTACCCAGTTCTCTCAGTTATAGTTGGTACAGTAGTTTTGTTGTATATTTCCATCTTTGTATTCATATCAATGTATTTATGGCTTAGTAATGTTCAATTTAAGGAATAATATAATCTTGTTGTTTTATTTACTCTGTTATTAAGTTCTGCGTCTATTTTTCCCTCTTTTGTTAAAATACTTCCTAGGTAGTTATTGTTACTCTTTCTAATGTTTTGTGATTACATTTCAATTCCTCGTAATTATTCCCCTGTTTTTCATTTACTATCATTACTTTGGTTTTTTCTGTATTTATTGTAATTTTTATCTTTTCTATTTATCTTGCCAGAAAGTTAATTAGTTTCTGCATTTTATTTCTCGATTTTGATATGAGTACGATATCGTCTGCGTATAGTAGATTACTTAGTCTAACCGGTACCATGTTCCTGTACCCTATTATCATGTCCAGATTTCCTCCTTGTCTTTTTATTTCCTTTACTATTTTGTCCATAATAATAACAAATAACAGTGGGCTTAAGCTATCATCTTGTTTTATACCTTTTTTCATTGAAAACTCTTCCGATCTTCGACCTCCTATCTGCACTCTTAATTTGACAGTCTCGTATGTGCTTTTAATTATTTTAATTAGAGCTTTCGGTGCTTCTAAGTATTCCAATACCTCCCAATTTTTTCTCTTTCTACTGTATCAAAAGCTGCCTTCAAGTCTATAAATGCTAAATATCAATTAGTCTTCTTAAAATGTATATATTATCATTTGCTTGCCTTCCTGGTCTAAAAGCTGCTTGTTCCTCATCTAATTTTGCTTCTATATGACTTCAGATATGTTTTCTATAAAATATAACCACTGGTTAATCCACACAGAATTAAGCTGAAGGAAGTAAAAAATTTCCCATTAAAAAAATTGTAGATTTTGATTTATTATAAAGACCTCCCTGAAGTTTCAAACATCATTTCACAGGACACTTCCGAAGTGAGGTAATCCGCTCACGTTAACACTCCTCGAACAAGGGATATTAGAGGTTGTAGCTCCCAAAAGTCGCGTAATGTCTCTAGTTTACGGCGGACATGGTCCGAATGGACAAGGGAACCCCCTAAATCCCCAAGTCGGCAGTGTCTAACCGCCCACTGCATACATACTTTATCCACTTTTGCATTGTAATTCGAACTAGGAGTCGCTACATGAATTATATACGATGCATTAGAGCTATTGAAGTGCATTCTACCTGTGATACGTTTTCTTGTATGGAAGGAATGGATGTAGGAATGTTTGGGAATATTATTTTAAGAAATATCATTATTATATACGTCCCATAACAGCCTCTATTATTTACCAAAACATTGGATAAAAAAAATTCAGATCTCGGGACCAGGAAGTGCCTCTGCCTCTACTTTTTCATCCTACTGACAATTGACATATTGTTCTACCTGAAGCACCTAGCCCCGTGTCTACAATACACCACAAGTACCAATAAAAAATTTATTTACTGACCTCCAATCGAACGATGAAGTCATTAAACCAATCTCGAGAAATAATTTCGAAAAATATGGTGCAATAAAAATTATGTAAGCGCATAAATTAGAAATATAAACAGCGTAAAGTAACAATCAGAAATTTACGAGACGCTAAACTGTCAATTTATTGGCACAACCCGCAGATAAATTTTATTCCGAAAACAAACATTTATCGAAGAATCCGAACGTCGGGATATAAGGTGTGAATCTCGCTCGATCGACTTGTGTGTATTTTTACTGGCAGTTTTAATGGTTCACAACACGCCAAATTGCCACCGATGTTACTACTAATAGCTATTTACGCTTTATTTATCACCAAATACAACACTAGGTTTTTACAATAAAGCTTGTTGAAAAAATGTTCAACTACCATATACTAAGAAGCACTATTATTTCACTATTGTGGCTATAAAATATTAAAACACTACCATGGAGACCATAAAAGGAGGTCGAACTCCATGTATTTCAATTTTTGGTCATTGTAGAGGGCGCCAGCTTAAATTCAATAGCAATAGTCCAAGATCCCAGAGCGATAAGACATAACTTATTTTCGAATAGATGAAATGATAGCTTCTCAGTAGCATCTCGTGTGCTTTGAATACCTGTGTGTTTGTGAAGCTATCCTAAGGGCACTTGGGCAGGTATCAGGTGAAAAAGGTAACTGGAATTAAGAGTTACTTTACTTAAAATTGTATGTCTGATTTTTATATATGTTTTGTAGAATAATATCCTAGAGTAGTAGTAGTAAGTGACACTTTCCATGGACCAAAACTCTTGTCAGACGCTTTAAAGCTCTACAAAAAATAAATAAACTTTATTTATTTTTACATGTCTGACTTTCAAATATGTTATCAAGGCATCTGCTACTAAGTTATATTTCGTTAGTCAGACCAATTGTAATGACTGAACATCCCCTAAACATAAAAATTTTAGCCGGGAGTATGAGTGCGAGAACACTATAGTCTATATAGAAAGGACAAGGAGTAATAAATCATTCATTTAAGTAGATTTCATAGACGTACCAAAATATATTTTAAGAGGGTATACCGTAAGGTACATTTTGTATTGAACGAATGAGTTGCAGCTATGCTAAAGAATATACGATTTAGGTCAGAGGTATGTATGTATGTGTGATTTTTGGGGTGACATTCACTGAGACCTAAAAGGTCTATTGTGCCCCCTTACTTCTACTCAGTTTCTGAGGAGAGTCTCAGAAACTAGTAGTTCCTTTAGTCCTATTTCCCGGAGGAATTTTAGGACGTCTGCAGGCTTCAACTTAGGCAAATGTTCCTCTTCTATCCAGTAATCTCCCAGGTGCTGTGCTCTAGGATTCTGGAGTGCTGTGCAGTTGGAAAGTATGTGGATGGAGGTTTCTTCTTCCATTCCACAAAATCTGCATTCTTCTTCCTCCACTATTTTGAGCTTTTTCAGGTGCCCATTCAGGCGACAATGTCCCGTTAGGATCCCTGTCAAAACTCTTAGCGCAGTTTTACTTTGACTTATGCATTCTTTTGATCTCAACAGGTTGTAGTCACCCAGAAGAGTCTTTGATTGTATAAGCCCTACTAGATCTTTCCAATGGTCAGATCTTCTCTTTTTCTCGGCTTTACTTATTTCTTCCAATATTACATTGGAGCTGATTCCGCAAAAGGGTTCGGGCCCCCAGAAAGGTATTTCAGTCCCCCTCTTTGCTAGTTCATATGCTATTTCATTTCCTTCTATTCCAGTGTGTCCTGGAATCCATAGTAAGGTGACTATGTTGTTCTCGCCTAGTTCATTGAGTTTGTCTAGGCATTCCCACACCATTTTGGAACTGATTACACAAGAGCTCAGTGCCTTAATGGCTGCTTGACTATCCGACATTATGATAATCCTTTGTCTTCTGTATCCTTTATCAATATTGAACTGGGCGCACTTTCTTATGGCGTGGATTTCCGCTTGAAAGATACTTGGGGTTTTTCCCAAGCTTTCAGAGTGTTTGGTTCCTGGCCCGAACACTCCTATCCTAGTTCCTTCTATTGCTTTTGAGCCGTCTGTGTACCATTGAATGGCATTCTTTCCAAGTCTGGTAATGGTATTTGGATCCCATTCCTTCTTGTTGCTCATTTCCGTAACGAATTTCTTTGAAAAGTTATATTTTTTCATCATACCGTCTTGTGGCATGTCCCAGGTTGTCTGATTTCTAAGAAGTGAGGAGGTGTTTTTTTTAATGATTCCCTCTCTACTTAGTCTGTATCTTGTTCTTTCTGCAACACTTTCCACCACCATATGTAAAGGGGTGAGGTTGAGAATCACTTCCATGGCTGCCGTTGGGCATGTTCTCATTGCTCCTGTAATGCATATACAGGCTAGTCTTTGAATTTTGGAGAGGTTTTCTCTCGTCGTCAATAGGCTAGTTCTACTACACCAGGCAATGGCTCCATAAGTGATGATTGGTCTCACTATGGCAGTGTACATCCAGCTTAGGATTTTTGGGTTACAGCCCCAGTTTGCTCCTGCTAGATTTCTGCACACCATTATAGCCATTTTTGCCTTGTATGTAATCTCCTTTTCGTGTTTGTTCCACAGGAGTTTACTGTCTAAAGTTAAACCTAGATACTTGACTTCTTGTCTCCATTCAATCTCGTTCCCATCAAGTTTTATGGTTTTGAGGTTGAGTTTTCTTTTCTTAGTGAAGGCTATCAGGATGGTTTTAGTGGGGTTTATGCTAAGTCCCACTTGCCTACACCAGCTATTTGTATAGTTCAGACCCTTTTGTACAATATCGCAAAGGGTGTTTTCGAATTTTCCCCTGGCTGTTATGACAATATCGTCGGCATATCCTTGGCAGGATATACCGAGATCCGTCAAACCACACAGGAGTTCGTCAACCGTCAGACTCCACATTAATGGGGATGCTACTCCTCCCTGTGGGCATCCTCTGGTAGTGCAGATGGAGACAATGTCTTTGCTCGTCCTCGTCTCTGCTATTTTTGTGGTGAGCAGTTCCGACATCCATTTGGATGTTGTGCTGTCTACACCTCTTCTGTTCAATGCTCTTCTGACTGCCTCATGTGGAGTATTGTCAAAAGCTTCTTCTATGTCCAAAAATGCACATACTACAGTTTCTTGGTTGTCTAGAGCACCTCGGATATCCTCCGTCAGTTGTACCAGTGCAGTCTCCGTAGATCTGCCTGCCCGGTAGGCATGCTGATATGGGTGGAGAGGTAGTCTCTCTAGGATTTCCGTTCTAATATGGTTATCAATAGCCTTTTCCATCGTTTTGAGTACAAACGATGTTAGACTAATTGGTCTAAAGGATTTGGGGTTTGTTGTGTCCCTTTTTCCAGTTTTTGGAATGAAGGTTACTATTGCCCTTCTCCATGCTTCAGGTATATAACCCAGTTCTAAGCTGCTTCGACTAATTCTAACCAGATGCGGTAGAATTTCGTCTTGTCCTTTCTGGAGCAATGCTGGGAAAATTCCATCTGCTCCTGGTGCCTTGAAAGGTGAAAAGGTGTTCATGGCCCATTTCAACCTATCGTTACTACAAATGTGTTTGGCCATTGTAATACTTTCTCTTGAAGGCCTATTGTGACCTTCGAGAGGATTATCTCCCCTATTTGGGGTACTCCCTGGAAAATGAGTTTCTAGTAAGAGTCGAACTCTTTCCTCCTCATTTTCGGTATATTCACCATCTGGCTTCCTCAAAGCCATATCTGTGTTGACCCTACTTTTCGCCATAACTTTGTAAAGTCTTGCCGCAGCAGGTGTTGTGTTTATATCTTCACAGAATTTTCTGAAGCTATTTCTTTTAGCTTTTCTAATTTCCTTGTAGTAGGTGTTTCTCACCTCGGTGTATCTCTGCCAGTCTCCGGTGATTTTTGCTTTATTAAAAAGGTCCCGGGTTTGAGATCTTAGTTCTGACAGATGTTTGTTCCACCAGGGTGCATCTTTGTTGCTTCGTTGTTTTTGAAGAGGGCAGCTCGATTCAAACGCCTCGATTATTGCCCTGTTCAGATCCTCTAGCTCATTTTCCAGGTCGAGATGGTGCTTAGCCCTTCCTTTTCTCTGGATATGTGCTAGATTTCTTTTCAGACAGGTGTTATAGTTGTCCCAGTCTGTTTTTTCTTGGTATTCTCCTGAGGCTTATCTCAGGTATGCCTAGTTCTAACTTGAATGTTATTATACTATGATCGGAGAGTGATGGTTCACCCGATACTCTCCAATCTTTTACTATATGTTTTAGATCCTGTGTTGCCAGTGTGACATCTAAAACTTCTTGCCTTACCCTTGTTACAAATGTAGGGGTATTCCCTATATTGTGGATATTAAGGTTTTTATTAAGGATATATTCTAAAAGTTGCTCACCTCTTTTGTTGGTGTTGCTACTGCCCCAAACGGTATTGTGTGCATTGGCATCACATGCTAGAAGTAGAGGTAGTCTCTTCTCTTCACAGTACTTCACCAGCTTTTGTACCTCTAGGGGTGGTGCAGGCCCATCTCCCTCAAAGTAGCATGATGCTATCACTATTTCTTTGCCCTCCTTCTTGTGTTCGAGGTATGCTCGAACTGGAACGAGGTCTCGAGTCATGTATTCTGAAAGACAAAAATAGTTAATATTGTTTCTTATCATAATACATGTTCTTGGTGTATCACTACCAGTGTGATATACTATTTTAGCATCTTTACATGCTAATCCTCTTACCTGGTTCTTATTAACCCAAGGTTCTTGGATTAAACACAACCCCCATTGGTCCTTGGTGAACAATCTTGTGATCACCGCTGATGCTCCTTTGGCATGGTGAGCATTAACTTGAGCTAAGTTAATTCCCACCATCCTGTTGGTTGTCTTCTTGGGTGTTTCCCTCTTTCGTCAGGGTGATGTCCCCTTCTGAAAGAGTACTGTCCCCTTCCTCCGACGCAATCTCCATTTCCTCCTCGGTCAGTGGCGACTCTTCCCCAAGGAGTTTGGTGATGTGTAGGCTTTCTACACTACTCGAGTCGCCACTGGCCTCGGAGGAAATGGAAACCTTTTCCTTGTTACTTCCGTCTTCTTTTCTGAGGCCATGTACGGGTATTTTCCCAAACCGGTAATGGATGGTGAACCCGTTGTTCTTGATTTTTTGGCAGGATAGATTATCTATTCCTGCCCTCAAGACTAGGCCTTTGCCCTCTTCTTTTAGGTTAAGGACCTTCCACTGGTTTGTTTCCAAACCCTCATTCTGCGCTTTAATCAAGCGAAGAAGCTTACCTTCCTCTACGCCTTTGCTTCTTGGGAGAAAGATCCTGGCGGTGTGCATTTTTGGGATGTCGTCTCCCTGGCACACCGTCAGTTCTGCTCCCTTCCAGCTCTCCAGCTTTGGTACTATCAGCCGGAGCCATTATGCAGTCTGTGGTGTTTCACAGTCGATTAGAACGACTCCTGGTCTGAAATGTATGCCACTAAACTGGAGTTTGTGGTCCCATCCAGCATACATTTCTTCTATTATTGCGTTCTCCAGCAAGGTTTGGTCGTCCGCACTGAGGGTAGTCTCAGGGTACGCCTTGGGGAGAACTGCCATTCTTATTAATTTTGCTGCAGCTGCATAGCTGCCAGTTGTAGAGTTTGATAAAGAAAGGCAACACAGTTTATTCATAATAGAAAACAAACCAATCTGTAACAATAATTATTTTATATATTTTTGTATATATGTGTGTATAAATGCTGGATATACAGTTTCCAAATCTTGGCAAGATGAAAACATTAAAAGCGGAAGGCAGGCATTCGTGGAAGGTTTGTCGTTAGGTTTGCAGCCACCATCTGGAAAAGGAAAAAGACTTATCATTGTCCATGTTGGAAGTTCTGAAGGTTTTGTTGATGGTGGATTATTAACTTTTATTTCAAAACGCACGGGGGACTATCACGAAGATATGAATGGGGATGTCTTCGAGGAATGGTTTGTTCAAATGTTGGATCTGATTCCAAAAGGGGCTGTTATTGTTATGGACAACGCAAGTTACCATTCACGGTTACGAGAAGCATTGCCCACAAGTCGTTGGCGTAAAGCAGAGCTTTTGGAGTGGCTTATTTCGAAAAATATTAAGTTTCCAAAAGATCCACTAAGGAAAGAACTTTACAGAATTGCAAAAATGAACAAGAATAAATACAAAACCTACATTGTAGAAGAAATGGCTTCTTCTCGTGGTATATCAGTTCTTCGACTTCCCCCTTATCATTGTGAACTTAATCCCATAGAATTAATATGGGCTCAGGTGAAGGGGGAAGTTGGAAAAAAAATTCTACTTTTAAAATAAACGATGTTGTGAAATTGTTTGAGAGTGCTGTAAGTCATGTTAGTAAGGAAAATTGGACAAACTGTATCGAGCATGTTATCAAAGTAGAGGCAAATATGTGGAAAATTGACAATATTTGTGATGATTTAATCGACCCTATCATTATTAATGTCAACAACGATTCTTCCTCTTCCGAGTCGGATATAGAATAAAATGTAAGTAATAAATGTATTCCAATAATTATTTCTTTTCATTTTTTATTATATTATAATTAAAAACGTATTTTTTTCCCAAAATACACACCACTGCATTGCGTTATTGCTTATCTGCTAATCCTTTAACAATGAAGAAACCCTAAATTTTGCTACAACTGAAACAAATACGGGGTCGATCTACCTGGTTTTTAGATTTACGGAAGAAATGTAATTTAAAGTAAGAGATTTATCAAAAATTTCATGGTGCTCCCTGTAAAGGTTTTGCATACTTAATTAGGGTTTATTACTCCTCGTACTTTTTGTACATACTATAAGAATGCGTTTCAGAGCGAGTGAGACGTCTATAGTAACTCGGTTGCCCTTCTCTTATATATATGAACTCACAATGTCTCAGTCTAATGTGTATGTGCCCTTCATGCACAACGTATAGTATTCAGTATAGTTCGGATCTGTTGGAGCACATATAACTTAGTAATAGTTGCCTTGATAACAAATTTGAAAGTCAGACATGTAAAAATAAATAAATATTATTTAGGTGCCCTTAGGATAGCTCCTCAAACACACAGGTATTCAAAGCACACGAGATGTTTCTGAGAACCTAACTTTTCATCTAATTGAAAATAAGTTATGTCTTATCGATCTGGGATCTTACTCTACAAACAATAACAGCCAATACTAAATCTTATTTTGTACATTTATATAGTATAATAATTCATGGACGCCACTGCCTATCATAATTTATTCGTCTAATGAATGGATGTCGGTCGGGTGGAGTCATGATCTTCCTTTGCATATTTAGTACAACTAAGTAATTGGCGTCTATATACTTATATTTGTTTGGTAACTCCCGAAATGACAACCCTCACTTTTTACACATAGACCATGTTTGGAACCTTCAGCATCTCACAAACATCAACCAGAAGAATGAAAGTATAACTTTAAAATCATATTGATACAATTTTTTTCTACTAACGTGCGGAAAGTGAATCTTTTCCGCACTAAAAAGCGTGCGGAAAGAGTCACTTTTCCGCACTAGTGCGGAAAGTAAATTTATTGACATTTGAGGAATATACTGACATTTGAATATTCAAAATATGTATTTTGTATATCCAAGTTTACCAAATGACTGAAAAATTAATAAATTTATTATAATGCTGCTATAATTTTTAATAAAAAAAAACTTATTTTTCAATAATTTTTTGATGGCCCTGGTATAAGCCTCATCAAATGAATGTCAAATAATAATAATTAATTTGTTGATATGTATATAATGAGAAATGTTGATTTATGATTACTTTTGGGTTCTTTCCGCATGCTAGAGGAAAAAATAGTGTAACTAACACGTGCGTAAAGTGACTTTTCCGCACGCGATTGCTGGCCGAACTCCGCTAAAGCGTCGTTCGGCCATCTGCAATAGCGTGCGTAAAAGTATCACTTTAGGCACTAGTTAGGTAAACTACTATATAAATATTATGACTAATAACGAGATTTGAAAGATTCACAGTGTCATGTCTTGTAAAAAGAATATGCACTTTTTTTTTTTCATTAAATGATATACAGTTGTCACAATAATATGACAAATCGTTGGACTGGAAACATAGATTAACTTTCGTATAATTTTCCAATAATAAGACCCTATGCAAACATACTGATAACGTTTTAAATACATATCCTACTCGTATTATATTTCCAACATAAAAGGGATGCTCTCGGTACGATTAAACTAAAACAGGGTCGTATTAATATACAAATTGAAACTGTTTTATATTTTCTCACGACATTAAATGAGAGTCAATTTTTAAAAGGTTATCTCTCAACTTCTTCTTCTCCAAGAAAACTGTCAAAATCAAATAGCAAATAATACTAAATACTAGTTCTATGGTCGGAATAATCGAAATAGATAAATGTGACTTGAAAAATGAAAACATTCAATTAATGTGTTCTTTTTACGGAGTTTGCTCGAGCATATCCGTTGCTCTGTTCACTTTGCTTTTGCGTATTATTTTTAAGTGCTCGCTTTGGACAGATCAGAACTTGCCTTTGCCGCAGAATGGAACTACCTCTATATAGGGCTCGGTTCCAATTACTTGCTCTCATCTTGCTACGTTTAGTTGATCATAACCTCAAACCATAACGAAAACAATCAAAATATGTACAGCCGAAACTCTAGCCATACGAGAAGCAATAAGATCAGTAAACAAGTAGATATTTAATTGCCACAGATTCTTTGAGTGCATTGCAAGCATTGTCCAGAAAAGGGATTTACAAAGACAACGATTACATCACATTAGCCACTAACAATGAAATAATATCTGCTAAAGCAACAAAAGACATACAATTTATATGGATTCCTAGTCATACATACATTACTGGCAATAGAAAGCAGATGAGCTTGCTAATATAGCACGACAACATCAGAATATTCTACAATCTAACTTGATACATCAAGAGATATTTTGTCAATATATCAAAAAACTACTCTGGGAAAAATGTGTTAATCAATACAAAAACTGGCCACAGAATAAAGGAAACTTCTACGCACAAATACAAAATACCCCGACGAAAACACCATGGTTTTGGTCTACAAGATATTCCAGAAGAGAAACAATAACATCAATTTGCAGGATGAGATCGAGTCACTGCTGTACCCCTCAGCACCTACATAAAATACGAGTAAAAGATAACCAACCCTAACTGCATTTGTGGTGAGATTGGCGATCTAAATCATACAATTTTTAGCTGTCAAACAACCCAGCAAAATAGTCAAATATATGACAAAGCCCTTAAAAAATATAATGGACCAGTATGCATAGAAAGTATATTAATGGAACCAAATTTTAAACTTTTACAAGAAATTATGCATCACATGAAAATAAATAATATAAAAATTTGTATTACATATTATAGCTATAGTATGCTTGCATGTTTTCTTTTGTTTTCTCATATCTATATCACTGCTATTATTAGATTCCTAGCTAAATCCTTATTTCCATTGACTTTTTCTTGTGTGTGCTGATAGCCACAGAGCGAGAAGAGTGTCTAATACCTTATTCCTCATCCTTAGCCAAAGCTACTCATGGAAGGCATGGACATGAATCCAGTTGTACTGTGAGGTACACCTTCCACTAAGAAAAACTTGGGTGGACGTCTCAGGTGAGACGCGATCTCATTGTAACGGAGAAGAAGAATAATCAAAATTTGAATTTATTGTGAAGTGACTTCAATATGTGTGAGGACTTATATGCTAATAATAATTTCATTGCAATTACGATAAAGGATACTGTTACAAACTTGGATTTAGTTTAGAAGACAAAAAGGAACAGAAACGGGTGAAGTGAACATAACGATATATACTCCAAATTATCTTCCACTTGCATATTTTTATTTTTTAATATTTTCTATATGAACTGAATCATAAATAATACGCTAACCTAAAATTTTATTATGCACTATCCTCCATTTTATTATTTATTTATTTATTTATTTATTTAACGGTCATACCATTTTAATACAAAATTAGATTAAAAGTGGGCGAATACAAAATGCAACAATAAAAATACAATACTAAAAAAAGCACAAAATATAACAGGAAATCAATGAAATACAATTTAAAATATGAAACAAAATATTACAATTTTAATTACCCATGATGAAAATTAAAATTCAAAGTTAAAAATTTAATATTTTTGTCTGTTTTTTAAAAGTAGGAATTGATGTATTAAAAAGTTCTATACTAAAATTAATGTCATTGGCAATTCTGAGAACTCTCGTGATGATGGATTCATTTTGTCCATAGTCCGTAGGATGAAATGGAATATTAAATATTTCACTATTTCTAATTCTTCTACCATTAACATTGAAGTTGATGAGTGCTAATAAATCAGGACCATTAATTGCACCATTAATTAATGCATGTAAAAAAGTTAAAGAACTAACAGATCTACGATGTGATAGCGTGTTTAAATCTAATATTGTTAATAAAGCATTACTTTGATATGCGCCTTTACTAAGCCCCATCTTAAAAGCTGCATAACGCAAAAATTTTGTTTGAACATTTTCGATCAAATTAACGTCATTCATTCGGAACGGATTCCACACAACACAATTATACTCCACATTTGAACGTACCAAGGAACATAGAATCTTGATTGAATGCAGTGACAAATCTCTTGATGATCTCATTATAAAACTCAGCATTTTATTCGCTTTTGCAACTATCTTAGAAATATGCGATTGAAATAATAACTTATGATCTAAAACGACACCTAAGTCTTTAACGCTTCTCACTTGATCAAGTGGAGCATTGTTCAGCATGTAAGATGTTGAAATAGGGTTGTTGTTCCTGAAAAATGAAATTTGTTGACACTTAGTAGGATTAAGCCTCAACAGGTTTACATTGCACCAATTTGAAAGATTGTCCAAATCACCCTGTAACAAGATAGTGTCATTAGCATTGACTATACACTTGAACAATTTCAGATCATCTGCAAACATCAAAATTTCTGAGTTGCATATAACATCAGGAATATCACTGACATAAAGATTGAACAGCACTGGACCTAGGTGAGCACCTTGTGGAACTCCCGATGTAACGGAGATAGACGTAGATACAGAGCCAGCACAACGTATAGATTGCGTACGGTTTTCCAAAAAGCTACCTAACCACCTTAAAATACAACCGTCAAATCCTATTGCATTCAATTTTTTTAATAAAAGTGAATGGTGAACACGATCGAATGCTTTGGTAAAATCGGTATATATTGCATCAACCTGCCCTCTTTTCTCTAATGTATTTAGGATAAAATGTTTATACAGTACTAAATTAGTGGTAGTTGATTTACCTTTCACAAATCCGTGTTGTTCCTTATTAATTAGATGAGAAGTATCCCAACTCATCTTTCTAGATATAAGGCAGTCAAGTAATTTAGGTAACTCAGATTGAATGCAGACGGATCTATAATTCCTTACATCATCTTTAGGTCCTGATTTATGGATTGGAGTAATGAAACTCTGTTTCCAAAAATCAGGGAAGATACCAGAGTCTAAAGAAAGATTAAAGAGGAATTGTATTGGTCTAGCCAAAGTGAAAACACAGTTCCTTATAAGAAACAATGGAATACCATCAGGACCGGATGAAAGTTTATTAGGACCTGACATAATTATTTAAGTACAGTATATTGTAACGTTTATTCTAATTTATATTTACAATTAATTTATATTTACAGATTTATATTCATATACAGTCCTTATTTAATAATTTATATATCACACTAAACACACACTAACTAATTTATATGAGAGTCACTTAATAAACACTTTATCGAGGCGCGATTGCTTTCTTTCAGTATCAACACTAACTGACTAACTGACTCCGCTGCGAAGCTCGTCGCCTATTTATACTCACACGTATGTCTTTCTAGAAACCTCTAGAACTCGAAGTTTTGGTGGATGCGCCGGGTTTTTCTAGATGTTACGTGTTCCAGATCATTCTTGAAAATACGGCGGAGGAGCCATAGTCGTCTCATATGGGAATTTCACTGGGGGCACTAATTGAGCACATTAATGCAGCAGCTCGCGTAACAATATTATTTAAGTACAGTATATCTATATGTTTGTCTGTTATTTATAAAATGCAAATTTAGAAAAATTTAAAGTGCATTTGAACTTATTATTCAACGACCTCTCCAAATCTGTTATTATTTTTCATGAACGCTTTTTGGTAAGAAAGTCAGCTCGCGTTTTACAGTTTTTTACAGGAATCCCTATGTCGCATCTTATAAATAACACACGTAGTTTTATATAATCTATGAATTTGACAGATCATATTCCAAGTGAGTCATAAAGTTCAATTTATCTTTATTCTGATACAAATAACGAATATTTAGATTCCACTCCTGTCTGAAATAATATTTCTGAGCCTGGTACCTCAGTTGGTCGAACGGCGATTAAAATAGTGAAAACAAGCATTAAGATATGCAAACATGGACGAAGCGATTTGAAACTCAGGACCAGTCAGTGATCCTCGTTCGCTCCTCCTCTAAGGGATTATAATTGTAGTGGATGAAAAGGCACATGTGCCTTCATTAATCAATGGATATGTTGCCAAAAGTAATTAAATATTTAATTGCTAAAGATGTACATTATAATAGGAATAAACAGGGTGGGTGATTGAACGTTTGAGAATTTAAAAAAAAAAAGAAAAAGTATAAATATATATATTTAAGTGAATTTACTTCGGTATACTCCATTCCAAGATATTCCGTTATGAAAAAAGCAGCCCATAGCAGGTAGTCTAGTTTCTTCGAAAAGCGTGACAATAATGCCTAATAGTATGATTATTATTTAAGAGCTGAAATGTTTGGCTGGTATCAATTTATTCAATTATTCTTTTATTTATACAGGGTGACTAGAAACTCTCCTGCCAAACGGAAACTACAGTTATTAAAGGTGATTTTAAGTCAATATAGCTCAAATTACCTTAATCCAAAAATACTTCCTAAGGGAGCTACAGCCCTTTGAAGAAGACGTCCTCATATGAGTTTTCTTCAAATTATTCAAAAATACTATTACTTAAAATATTCAAACTTGGTACAAAAACCAGTTGTTCACTATGAATAAGTTTTTTTCAGATCCATCACAAGCGTCTCAGTCGGGGCGGACCAAAAGGTATTTTTATTGAAAAAATTTTATTTTCTAGTTTTTTTGTGTATCCGACACCGAATTTGGAAAATTCAAGATAATTTTCATAAAAAATGTTCTCTTTTTTCAAATCGATATCATGAACCGTTTTAGAGAAAGAAAGGTAGAACGTGTCGCGGGACACACGGTAGGAACTTAAGTTCCTTTTTAGCAAAAATTATGTAATACATTTGACGTTATAGATAGACTATTTGCATATGCCTCGGTGGCCGAGTAGTAAGAAAACCAGACTCTCACGCGGTAGACCCGGGTTCGATTCCCCGTGGAGTAGTTTTTTTATTGTTAATTTCATTTTTAAATAATTATTCTGCTTGATATTAATAACGACAACGGGTAGACGTTTGAAATATTTAGAAGAATATTCATTATTATAGATAATGGTACGGTACCCTTCATGAGGGAGTCCGACTGGCAACATCTACTTATAACAGCATCGTATATTTGAAAAGGGAAACCGTAGCATTATACAAATTGGACATTCAAGAACTGTACGTTTACCACCAAAAAATTAGTGGAAACATAAAATTGAATTGTTAAATTTTTAATTTGAAGTTATATTACAGTTTATAGAAATTTTTATTTTCTAGAATTTTTTCCTCAAGTGGCTCGTAGAAAAATTATGCTGCTCGACTCGTGTAGATTGTCCATATCGCACTTGAACGATTGAACGTCCTCGTGCGATATGGCCATCATATCCACACTAGTTGCACAAACTACTAATTCTTTCAAAATAT
>CAJUYI010002703.1:0-12214 GCA_910591695.1 Galerucella pusilla | reverse complement strand
CAAAATTTCAACACCCTGTATTTCGAAAAGTAAATGTGCTAGACCCCTTAATCCTCATATCATTTTGTCCAATTTTACGAGAGGAATCTACATACAAACGTTGTAATTACCCTGAACGTTCGAGATGATTTTATACCATTTTTTGCGCGTTCGTATTGAAATAAATTCCGAATAAAATAATTTAAATTTCTTCGAAATGAACAAAAAAGATAATCGCGCAAAAAAAATTATGGAAATAATAGTAAAAATTTATCCGAACAAATTCAAGTAGATCAATAGCCCTGCGAATACTAGCTTTGCATATAATTTTATTATAGCATCGGTAGTTCAGTGGTAGAATGCTCGCCTTGCACGCGGGCGGCCCGGGTTCGAATCCCGGCCGGAGCATATGAATCGCTGCTTCGTAAACGAGAGAGAGACTGAGGAGACAGCACCAGCACGCAAGCAAGGCACATTACGAAGCAACGTAAGATAACGTAGCGTAACGTAACGTAACGGTCAGATCTTTTGCGTCGCGACCCCTGGTCGCTCAAACATAACCTGACGTAAAGAACTAAAGTTCCAAAAATTTTTAAATTTTTGTGTTTCTTACATAAAATCATGTTGGATTATAAAATTGTATCTGTAATATCAAGTTGGCTTTGAAAAATCAACAAATTGTACAGATACTGGAAACAAAAGTCGTTAGTATTAAGTTGCTTACATTGTTTTGGAAATTTTAAATTAATTTTATAATCCAACATGATTTTATGTAAGAAACACAAAACGTTTAAATTATTTTTTCTCAAAGACGGTTCATGATATCAATCTGAAAGAAGAGAACATTTTTCATGAAAATTATCTTGAATTTTCCAATTTGGTGTATTATGTATTTCCTCATCAAAATGTTATAATTTCTGCTCTTATTTTTGAGTTGATTGTAATCATATACAATAAACAACTTATTAACATATTTTTATGCCAACAGCTGGAAAAAAATTACAACGTGGCAACGATGTGAAACATCTGTTATGTTTTGTTATTGCAAACTTTTCGTAAATGAACTATATTTTGAGTAACGGTATTTTTGAATAATTTGAAGAAAACTCATATGAGGACGTCTTACTCAAAAAGGGCTGTAAGTAGCTACCTTAGGAAGCATTTTCGGATTGCTAAGTCGACTTAAAATCACCTCCAGTAACTGTAGTTTCCGTTCGGCAGGAGAGTTTCTGGACACCCTGTATTGGCTTCGGAAGATATATTTTTTGAGTCATACAAATGATTATCACCTTGTTTGTTACATTACATGTTTGTACAACAAAATAGCAACAAATTACGGATCGTACCCTATGAAATGGCTGCCGCAGCTTAATATACGTAGGGCACAGAGGGTTCTAGACTGTCACGCCAATATACCTTCAGATTGTTATTTTGAAGAAATCATTAAATTTGCTTAAAAAAAGGTGAAATGCATAATTTTTAAAAAAACTCTATTAGAAGTAAGACAATATTTTTGTCCACCTTGTAAGTGAAATATAGAATTGAACTGTCAAATGTTATTTTTAATTTTTGAAAAGTTTCAATTATATGAACAGTTAAGTGTTACCATATGTTCTAGAATATCTACCCTGTCACTACGAAGTCTATACCTGTTGATGAAAAGGGCATCGATCCTTCTTGGTACTACCCAATTTAGTAACCCGCGGGGTGCCAATGTTCCTTTTCTTGGGTTAATTGTCTCATACACACTCCATGGTTCTTTTGTTAGAAATTTTTCGAGAGAGCCAAGGAAGTATTTCGATTTAATGAGATAGATTTTTGACGTTTCGCACTTTCTTTTCAATCGATTATTTCTGGGAATTTGCAGCTACGGAGTCTCTAGCCTTGAGTTCGTTCCAAGAATTTAAAATCAGTTATTGTTTCCACTCTATTCAGTCAACTGAGATTTAAAATTTAGAATTTTGCAAACGAAAGGGTTCAATGAAACCCTAAGTCAATCCACAATGTGATATATTTTTCCAATCAAATTGCTACTTGTTTCGGTAAAACATTACCATCATCAGGCTATATGAAACGCGTACACGAAGGGTTTGAATATCATCACCAATTATCCCTTACAAGTAAATTATAGTATGAAAATTGAAGAGAGAAAAGAGAAAAAAATTATGATTTATTAGACTTTTTTCATGAACTATAGTACATTCAATAGTCTTCTTGGTGTGCGTCATCGTTTGTGACGTATATCCGGGATTTGGATATATGTTGTTTATTTTATTTTTTTATTCACTTTTTATGAATAATAATTGACCGTAAACAACAAAGTACAGACCAGACGAGAGCTGTGCTGGCAAAGATAAGGTTTATCATTTGTAATACATTTAAACGGTTCATTATTGTTATATTTTTATTAGGATCAATAGCAGACCTGCCTCTTTTTCCATTTCATCCAACGAAATGTGTTAGAAGGACATTAACAATCGATGACGCACACCAAGAAGGGTATTAGCTATATGAACTCATCTACCTCTTCCAATCTTTGTTACTGAGTAGATTTTGCTTGTCAATATCGAGTACAGTAATAAAAGATGTAAGTAACTTTTTTCAGTGTATGTAGCAACAAATATAACTATGATTGAAAATTAACGGATCCATCGTAAAATGATACATTTTATAGAAACGCCGTGTGAGAGCTACTGTCTCTTTCATTTATCTTGGTACATATCGAAGATAGGAACGTTTTTATGCCTTTTAAATTGTTATTCTCCAATTCCAGATCATAAAAATAGCATAAAAATAAACGTAAAAATCTTTTATGATTGTTGTTTTTATGTTTTAGTACCCACAACTGATATTGATGTAACACTTTCTTATGTAACAAAGTATCTTTAATACCTTTTTTTTTTTTTTAAAGTTAATTTTGTACTAATATTTCAAAATTGAATGACAATTTTCAGGTCAAAGATGTTATGAAGACAAAATAAATTAATTCAAACATATATTATTATTGCTTTTGAAATTCCCATGTAAGTATTATAATACAACTTTTAAATAGAAAGTGAAAGCATAAATATGAATTTAGAATGTTCAAATCACAATCAATGTGAATCAATATTATATAATTGGTCATTATGAGTCCAAAAAAAAAATAAAGGGAGCGCCTTAAGATTAAAATTTTATAATACTGACGTCCGGTATCATCTATATGAATAAATGAAAGAACAAGATTATGTAGGATTAATTATTTTAGATATGTTATTACCTATTCTACTGTATCATTTAATAAGTTTGGGTCAATAGGCATAATACTTCAAAAATAATGGAATGAAACACTTTAAATTGTTTAAATCTTCATTATATTATTTGAACTAAGTTCAATATACAGAGTGGAAACCACTTATGGAATAAAATTCTTTATGTCATTATTTTAGAAAATATAAAAAATGCCGAGACACGTCAACTTTTGAATTGAGTTGTGCGTTATGTAAACATAAATTTAAATGTACAGGGTGATTCACGCAAGTATGCCATAGTCGGTGCTGTTTTTTTAATGAAACACCCTGTATATTTGCATATTTTTGAGATCCTCTTAATGAACCGACAAACTAAATAATGTATGGTCAATTATGAATTATACAGGGTGAAATTTTTATTTTAAAGTTATTAAACAATATCTGATGTATTTGATTTTAATACATTAAAATAAATGCTCAAAATGTTCTCCACCTAGTTGTTGGCAATAGCACAGTTTCCTATAGAACTCCTCCTTAACTTTGTTCAAAGTTTGAGGTGAAATATTCCGTATTTCTGTAGTTATCCTGTCTTTGAGGTCTACAATGATAGTTGGTTGTGTTGCATATACTTTGTTCTTGAGATAACCCCACAGAAAAAAATCTAACGGCTTAAGGTCTGGCGATCTAGCTGGCCACTCAATAGTACCTCTTCGTCCAATCCATTTATTGGGGAAGATTTCATCTAAATAAGTTCTTACCATTAAAGCATAATGGGGCGTTGCCCCGTCTTGCTGGAACCAAACATTTTTTTTCGGTAAGCTAGGATCTATTGCGTTGGGATATAAGTTTGCCAACGCAGAAATAACTTCATTTCTAAGCATATTTGAATATTTTTCAGCCGTCAAATTTCCATCTATAAATATAGGACCAATAATATGGTCGCCTTTGAGGGTACTGAGTATGTGTCTGACGCATCCAATTAGGATTCTCTGCTGACCAATATCTACAGTTCTGTCGGTTTACCTCTCCATTCAATGTGAATGTTGATTCGTCAGAAAAAAGAATGGTACCAAGAGCTATCTCATTTCTGTTCAGCATCAATCTTTCGCAGAAATACATTCTACGATCTGGATCGTCTTCTGTTAACTCCTGCACAAAAGTTAATTTGTAGGGATGAAGTTTTTCTTTATGACATCTTAGAACAGTTGTATGACTAACATTATTTATACGGGCAATTTGACGTGTACTTGAAGTTGGATTCTCTTCGATACTTAATAAAATATCCACTTTCACATCATCTTCAACGAAGTGTGGTTTTCTTTTCAATGGTTTGATATGTCCAAGTTCTCTGAATTGTGCATGAATTTTAGACACAGTACTTTGTGAAATATTAGGCAATTCGGGATACCTGTGATTAAATAAGTTTTCCACTTCAACTTGACTTCTGCAGTTATCCCCGTACCCGATCATCATTAAAATCTCAATTCGGTGAGTCTCAGTTAAATATTTCATTGTTATGTCGACAAGGAAAGAGTGTTTGACAAAGATTTTACTTTTTCAGTATAAATTTTCAACACATCAACAACTGACAGAATAGAAAACAATCCACATTATTTACCGATTTAAAACAATCCACATTATTTACCGATTTTGTCTAATTATTGGCGTTTTTAGGTAATTTTAGGTATTTATGATGAAATTCATGGGCGTAGCAGGTTTTGTTCAATATACAAATACGTCTAATAATTAGATAGTTTAGATTTTTGATAAATCCATATTTAGCTAATTTAAAAAAGTACCAATATTTCAAGTGTGATAAATTATTAATTTTAAAATTTCACCCTGTATAATTCATAATTGACCATACATTAGTTAGTTTGTTGGAATCGGTTCATTAAGAGGATTTCAAAAATATGCAAATATACAGGGTGTTTCATTAAAAAAACAACACCGACTATGGCATACTTGCTTGAATCACCCTGTACATTTAAATTTATGTTTACATAACGCACAAAATAGCTTTCTCAAACGCGTCACAAATATAATTATATTGAAATTATTTCAAATATAATAAAGATTTAAACAAATTAAAATGTTTCATTTCATCGTTTACTATGGATCTTAATCAAGTAAAAGCCTCGTATATTCAATACTTCAAAAATATTTAAAATTACAATCTTTCTAATCTGTACAATTTTTCCAAATGATTCTTTCAGTTATTCTCAGTGACTGTCATGATGTCTATTGTGCCAAAGAAAACCAAACAAAAGGTATTTTTACAGATTTTGCTTCTAGATAACTACCAATTTTCACCGAGTGTTCAATAATACGGGTATATCTCGCTAACATGTAATTTGCAGATATATTTTAAAAGTTTCGACTCTGATAATCGTCGATTACAATAAAACTAATAATTAACTACCAAAAATTAACTACACAGTTAAGTTACGTCCAAACGAACAGGACCGTATTGCAGAGAATTATTTTTAAGTGAATATAAATTGAACAAAAATTAAATCAAGTCCCTAAGACATGATAAAATATTATAATTAATTTGAAATATTATAGAGAATATAGTCGACGTCACTGGCATTTGAAAAATACAATGAGTGCTATAATTTTATGCTTATAACGTTATAGTAAGTTATTAGATTTGGGAAGTTTTTACAGTTTTTACTATTTACAGTTTTCAATAGTTAATTTTTTATCACTTGCTTTGAATTTTCTTGTACCATTGCTTTGGTAGTATAAGCATTAAATTTAAAATTATGATTAGTTGCATAGAAACATAATATGTTATATGTTATATTATAACCTCTACATCTCGATTTATTATCTGAGTAGCTAATTTTACAAACTGAGGGAGGTTTGAAGGAGAAATACAGTAGTTTATCATCAGTAGATAAATGTAATTTTTAATTATTCAAAGATTTAAAAAGAGCAGAAATATAAATTGAGAAAAAAAGTGGCCCGAGTAGAGAACATTGAGGTACACTAGAAGTGATTGATGTACATTTTGAAGTATTATTGTCGATAATCACATTTAAATAAATAACATTTGAAAAACCTTAGGGAAATCTCGTCAAATCCATAGTGTTTGATTTTATAGCAAAGAAGAGTATGATTTATAGTGTCAAAGGTTTTGGAAAAATCCAATAAAGAGCTTTGTCTAATGATCGAAGTACATTATCCGTTAAATCTAGAAGTAGGGTAAAGGTGAATTTTGCTGGATTGTGGTGGAAGTAAACTGCTCCAAAACAATTCGTCAGATGAGCAATTAAACATTCTTAGTTTGTGTAGGATTGGTATTAGAAATATTATTAAATGTGGGAAAGTCAAACAAAAGTCTTTAACAAAATCTGTGAAGCTTTTTGTTTAATTTGGTTCGAAGGCATTACTGTGTGTTCTTGTGCTAAGGCCGACGCTGGAACTTGATGGACGTATAGACAATCTTGAGAGTCAAATGTTTTTTGAGTTTTAATTGATGGCAGGAGATACCGTAGCAGTCTGGTGGTGTAATTATTGAGGGTTTTGATAAATGGTGAGAGGTAGAATTTTAATCTTGTGTTTTTGTTAATGAACGTGTAGGAAGTATGTAATAAAAGGTTAGGGTAAGTCAGAAAAAATAAAAATAAAAATTTTAATGACGAACGGTTGGGTTGAAAATATTACATATGGGATTGAATTGGGAATTTTTGTGAAACTGCAGCTTGTGTAAGATTTTTGATAATAATCTACAATTAAACCAAAAAATGGTTTATTCGATTCTGAAGCGGGTGGAAATTATTTAATATGATTTAAAAAATATACATACAAGTGAAGCTGATATGATTTTGTCAGTTGATTGATTTTACTTTTGTCATACATATGCATAGCTTCGCTTAGTATATAACAAATTTAAAAAAAAACATGAGGCGCATGGACGACAACGCCCGACCACATCGCGCAAGAAGGGTTCAGGATTCACTTGAAGCAGGACATATCAATAGATTGAATTGGCCAGCCAACTCGCCTGATATGAATCCTATTGAGAACATGTGGGATTACATTGCTAGAGCCATTCACAATCGAATCAACAAACCCCAGACTGCAGATGAGTTAGTCATAGCGGCGGTAGAGGACTGGAACAATATTCCACAAGACACTATCAACCGCTTGATTATTTCAATGCACAGACGTGTCAATATGTTATTGCAACGTCGAGGAGGACATACCGACTATTAGTCAGTATACAACATGTTTCATTACTTTTTTTGATTCAATACATTTTGTCAACAAAATCACACATTAGTTTGTTTTTAATTTTCTAAGTATCCCAGTTTGTGGAAAATACTCCTTTCACAAAAAATAAATTCAGAAAACAATATACTATTTTAAATATATTTTGTTTTTCTATCAAAATATTTCTTAAACAAAACTATGTGGGGGTCCAAGACTTTTGACGTTGTGTGTATTTGAAGAAAATATGCAAATTGACAACCCTATTTTTCCTTTAACACCGACACGTTTTTTATCGTTTGTAACGCCAATGGCATTAGACTTTGGTTTCTGCGCAAGTCAGTCGACAAACTTCACGTAGTATAGTTATGTGAAACAGAGTCTACTAAGGGTTACAACAATCAACTTATTTAGATACTTTTATTCGTTTCTAATCCAACATAGAGGCATTAAAAGAGAATAATCGGTAATAAATAACGAGCTTTTTTTAGATCGTAAATGATCGTCATTTAAAAGTCGAACAATAAGTTATACCATGATACAGAAAGACGTGTAATTAATGCTATATTAAGGATTGACAGCTTTATGTTAACAATCTAAATACAGAACAGGGCCCGTGTAAACCTAGATTTATGGGTTATGAATAATTTAAATGGAGAAAAAAGTCGCAATGTTTGTGCCTGTAATTCATCCAAATTGGCCGTCGACAATATAAATTTTATTCTGCCATTGTTTTTCTTATATGATTGTTCAACGACCACACACAATGATATGACTGAATGAATGCCAACGTCGTCATCGTGGTGGTTTTTGATATTTTTATGATCGGCAACTTTGCCAATATTATCATTTTTTTTTTGTTTAATTAAACTACAATGGAAATTAGGATAATAAAAATGTCTTTGGCATCGTTACGAAAAGGACCTTGTATAAATTAAAATTTACGTAATATCTTAATAGACTAATTTTTCTGCCCCTATCAGGTGCTTTTAATCCACCCCAACGAACCCTCGTAAATAGATTCATTATTCTTGAAATTTATTATAGTCCAGTAAATGAAGGGACAAAGCTCCTGAAAAGTCCCTGTAGACTTCACTTTGGGCCCAATTCGTAGGTCACGACAGGTGTTTCTAAACGAGAAAAAAATTAACGCGATTGAGTTCACGGAAGGGGGGAAATGGCCCCCTAAACCCTGGAAAACGGGTTTCTCGCTAATATCTGACTGAATATGTAAATTAGAGAATTTGTCTTCAGATAAAAAATGAAGATCGTCTCATTATCTACAAAAATGGTTCTCATTATTTTTTTAGAAAATTCGAGAGTTATTGAGATAATGAGACCTAAAAGTCTCCTCATTTTAGCTGCTGCTCTGCTTGTAGGAATTCTGATCTCTATGCATTAACTAGTATAAGGGCGGACGAATTGTTCCATAATTCGGCAAAAAATTGACATTTTCCGATGATTCAGGGTTCATCGCAATGGGGAGACCCGAAGCTATCTCTCCATGTGGCTTGCAGCTCGTTCGTACTTGACAAAAATATTTAAAAAAGATGTCAAAGTTTTTTTCCACAAGATTTTGAGACTATTTTATTATATTTAAATACAATGTAGATTTAACAAAATAAAATTGTTTGATTTCATAACTTACTATTTTATTAATTTGTTCATATTTTTGAAAAAAAAGTCTTTTATCCTAATTTTTTTATAATGGAACCTTAGGAGGTCTTGAATGAGTTCAGAGATTTTTTTTTAATATCTTTCTTGTGTTTTGATGAAAAATTGATTTGTTTATTTACATTTTTCAGCCGTTTTCGGAGTTCTGTACAATCTGTGGACAAGAGCGATTTAAAAACTTATCATCCTATAAATTGCTTTTCAATGCACAAAAATTTAAAGCTTAGAGTGTCTACTTTTCGAATGTACTTTTTGATTTTTAATAAAATCCAATCATTCTCCAGAAATCAGGGAAATTGATCACACGGGTAAAACCGAACGTTTTTTTAAAATAAATAAATAAACAAATCAATTTTTTATCAAAACGCAGGAAGGATATTAAAAAAAATTCCTAAGATCATTCAAGACCTCCTATGGTTTCATTATCACATAAAAATTAGGATAAAAGACTGTTTTTTTTTAAAATATGAACAAATTAATGAAATAGTCTCAAGATATTGTGGAAAAAACTTTGACCGCTTTTTAAAATATTTTTGTCAAGTACGAATGAGCTGCAAGTCACATGGAATGATAGCTACGGGTCTTCTTCCCACTGAGATGAACTTTGAATCATCGGGAAATGTCAATTTTTTGCCGTTATTGAACAATTCGTCCGTCCGCTCACAAGATAATGCATAGACAGCAGAATTGCTAAAGGCAGAGCAGCAGCTGAAATGACGAGACTTTTAGGTATAATTATCTCGATAACTATCAATTTTTCGAAAAAAATTATGGGGACCATATTTTAGATAATAAGACGGTCTTCATTTTTTATCCGAAGAAAAATTCTCTAATTCACACATTTAGCCAGATATTAGCGAGAAACCCGTTTTCCAAGCTTTAGGGGGCCATTTTACCCCCTTCCGTAAACTTAATCATGTTAAGTTTTTATTCGTTTAAAAACACCTGCCGTGACCTACAAATTGAGCCCAAAGTGTAGTCTTCAGCGACTTTTCTGGAGCTTTCGATATTTTCAGGTGTTCAGTTACTGGACTATTATTTTAGGGAATTGAACCACAATATTTTTTTTATTTTTTTTCAAAGTTTGTTAATAATTATGTAAGCAATCATGACACAGTACTTTCTTTGCCTTTGCGCAAAACTTTATTTGACCGTTTAACATTCCACATCTTAGTTTTTATAGCTTTTGAAACTTTTTTGTAAAAATATAATTCTTCTTTTTTATACTCGTGTGGCTGCACATGTCCTTTCCATACACCTAGACCATAACTGCGAATAACACTTACTATTATTACAAAAGAACCCCCTGTCTCAATAAATTTGAAAAAAAATCCCAAAATGCTCGAGCAGGGAGTAGTGTATGGCTCCCAGGATTCCCCGTGAGCTGTGCACCCTTTCTCAAGGGGGTGTTTACCCTTGCGATATCCTTCTCAGATGCCATCGTCCAAGGTGTACCGGCATAAATAAACAGGAATTTTATCGGGTTTACTTTCTTTATCAGAAGCCGCAAAAAATTTTAGCGAAAAAGATCTACGGGGGTTAAGTTCAAAGTTTATTGATTCTTACATACCAAGATTCATCACCACTGACATTCTAATATGAAATTCTTCATGGGAAATTTTTCAAATTTTGGTCTTTGTGACATGTCTACTTAATATCTTATTTAACTTATCCCTGGATCCTAGAACTTTCCACGATATGTGGAAGGAAGCCAGAATTGTCCCAGTTTTTAAAAATGTCTCTATCTGCTTCAATTTTATCAAAATTATTTGAAATTGTCTTCTATAATCGCATCTATCACATTGTACCGACCCTTATTTCACCTTCTCAGCATGGCTTCATGACTCGTAAATCTACTGAATCTAATTTAGTAACTATTACACAGTATGTTGCCGAAATTTTTGATTCTGGTGAACTTAATACACTTTTCTGAAGCTATTTTACTAGAAGAATTGAACCCTTTTAAATTTCATTGAGAATGATACACTTTTGTAGATCTTAAATTCATCATACGCAACAATTTGTTAATTGCAACGGTTATCAAAGTATAAATTACATGTCAAATGCAGGTGTGCCGCAAGGCTCCAGCTTAGGACCACTGTTGAAAGAGTCTGAACTAGACAAATAGCAGGTGTAGGCAGGTGGGACTTAGCATAAATCACATCAAAACCACCATAATAGCCTCCACTCAAACTCAAAATCATAAAACTTGATGGGAACAAGGTTGAATGAATACAAGAAGTCAATTATCTACGTTAAACTCTAGACAGTAAACTCATGTGGAACAAACACGAGAAGGAGATGACATACAAAGCGACAATGGTTCTAACGGTGTCAAAGGCACCCATACCCGGGGGCAAGGTGGGGCCGCGGGAAAGAAATATATACAAGCGTCATGTGTAGACAGGTGTATTTTTTTTTTCAAGAAAATCATTAAAAAGTCGGTAATTTGTAGGATATGACTTAAGACTAAAATATTTATAACCCCCATACCCCCGACAACTTGCACTGTTGAGCGTTCCTTCAGCACACTACGTAGAGTGAAAACGTGGCTGAGGAGCACTACTGGCGAGGATCGTCTGTCAAGCTTGTGCCTTCTTAGTGTCCACAGAAAAAGAGCGAAGAATACTGACTTTGAGGAAAAAGTGATTGACTTGTTCGGAAAGAAGAAAAGAAACTTACAATTTGCTTTTTCTGATAAATATTAAAATTTTGCTTCTTTAAGGCATCTTAACTTTGTTTTCTTTATTGAAACACAAAGACATTGTTCTTGCTTTTTGGTTTCTATATATTCACTGGTTTCAATAAAAAGTAATTAGAGTAATGTGTTATTTTAAATACGGTGGCCTAGTATTTTAGTAGTAGTAATAGATTTTTAAACAGGGTTTAAAATGGAACTTTTTTAGCTGCTTAAAATTATGCATTCGTCTTCCAAAATATACAAAATGTAGTATGCAATAGCTTCACGTTCAGCCCCCCCTACAAACTTTCATATGGGCGCCCATGAACGGTGTGCAAGAGTCTGTCAGGGAGAATATGGGGCTGTAAACCAAAAATCTTGAGCTGGATATACAGTCCTTTTCAGATAAAAGTATCCACCTTTAATAACTTTT
>CAJUYI010002702.1:18585-28921 GCA_910591695.1 Galerucella pusilla | reverse complement strand
ATTATATGCAAGTCAACGTAATTACCGTAAATTCATACTTTATTTATTTAATTTTGTGTCAGTGACAAGTTTAAAACTGTGTTTTCCTATTTCCAAAAATAAAAATATTAGGAGTCAAAATTTAGTTTAACAACACAAAATACTAAAGCACAATCATAGAAAAAGCAAAAGGTTTACAAAACACACACTGAAAACAACTAAAACAGCAAAATAAAACCACTTAAATATCAAAGGGCTTATACGGCAGCTGATTTGTTTTACTCGTTGCTATGATGACATTGACATTTCAGAGCGCCATCTATCGAATTCTACTTTTCCCAATATCAACAAAAATAAATATAACTGACATTTGACATAACTAGTGACAGAATAACAGAATTGAAATGGTGGCTTGCCAAAAGTTCCTAGATTTAATGGCCATCGTTTGTTTTTATTGGAACCACAAAACTAAACAACGAAATATAAAAAGTTGCTCGGTAGGTCAACATCTACACTGGCTGATTAACACATTTTCTGTCTTCCTTCACTGATTAATCAATAAACAAACTGTCAATTTTGATAAATGGAGAAATTAATTCCAGTAAATATACGCTCGATTTAATAATGGTACGTTCATGTTTGAAATATTTTTTTTAATACCAAGTATTTTTACCAATAACAACTAAAGTGTTATTATCACGCGATCTCTTTTTCTGATAGAATGTCCATAATTATCGCGTGCAGTGTATAGAAATAATACATTGTTGGAATTATTACACGCACCAACAACTTTATAAGGGAATTAATGCATTTTTCTCGATCTTAACAAGTCGGGCATTGATATTTTTTTTAGATTCGTAGATTTGGTCGATTTGAAGCAACAGAGATACTTGTATTCGGTTTTATTTCTTGTGTTGTTCTCGAAACGTGTTTTACTAGGTTTATACTTTATAAGCGAGTTGTCAGTCATAATTAATATGATAATCTACAAAGTATATCTTTTAGATTTAACTACGATTCTGTAAAATAATGTCGCTAGAAAGATCGTAAGCAAATCGGTTCTTTAGTTTGATAGTGAAGATAAATAAAATGTTTATCAAGTTCAACTGTATTAATTGTTCCATGCCGACAGCCATTTTATTATAGACATTTCAGGTTGTCAATTGAAAGCATAAATATTTTAACGATGCATCTATTTTCATGTGTCTATTTTATGTAAAATCATCTCGAAAAGCTTCAAAGAATTCCCAAATATGTTTTATTTAAACTTTACATGCAATAAATACATTTTTAACATTCCGATTTTGTGTTAACCTACCGAATGTGACAACCTTACGCTACTGATTTCAAGACGAATGTCAATTTTACAATATGGCGCTGGCTTTGACAACAAGTTTGTGCATACGACTGCTACTTCAAGTGGGTTCTTCTTACGTGAAATGTCAATGCTAAACGACATGTGTCAACAACTGTAATTGCTAGAACCACAGAACTAAACAGACACAATACATTTTTGACATAAAATGGCAAAGGCTGTCATTTAAGCTTAAATTTTTTCAAGAAAAGCAGTAAAACATGTTGTTTGTTGTTAAATATACCATCATTTTACTTGGTTTATGAATCCGAAGACATTATTAACTTTTCATTATTATTTTACTCGTGTAATCTTATTTCAAATATCCAGTAGCAGGTACGACAAGACATAACGATTATTAACCGGAACAATTCCTTCCGGCGTTTATTCTGATTAAATTAATTAGTTTGCTTACTGTACTGACCGGTTCGATGGGCTAGGTCTGCTTATTTCTTTTTCTGTAATCGCACTATAGTCTAGTCTAAGCCAAAGAAAACAGTTCTACTATCGCGAGTTCATATTTGACAACGCACGTGATTATTTTGTATTAAATACATTAATTCGACTGAAAAAGTTTCTGTATCTTCAACAGGTATAATCATAGAGAAGATAAACATGTTTTTTGACAATCCGTAGGGATAATCGTCTTTTCTCTCTTTCTGAACCATAGAAATACACTGATAGAGGCAACAAGTCAGCTCGGAACCCGTCAGCATGTAAAAGAGAGATAGAAAGGAGGATGTTTAGGCTGTCGTTCTCTAATAGCGTCTATGGTATATATACACAGACAAAGACAGAAAAACCTGTGATCGTCTGTCTCTTTCTCTTCACCAGAGAGAGACGGAAATTCCCACTTACACAGCGCCCTATGGCTTGTTGCATCTCTCTGTAGTACCTATCTCTATGGTCCCACCTCCTGTCAAAACAACGCAGAGCAACAATCAAAAAATAGAAAATGAATATGACACATGCGCGTCACTTAAGTGACTGTAAATTTGCTTCCTTCATCTATATTAACTCTATGGTTCGTAATAAAAATTCATTGTATTTTTTAGGACTCAAATGGTTTTGTAAAGAAGGAAAATCGACAAGGTACCCATCCACTTAATTTCAAGAAAATATCAACTTTACTCTAAAAGACTGGTCTATGAAGTTGATCATCATGTTCTATAAATATGATTTATCTACTTCAATGGTAAGTTGTTGCTATCTTCCTAATGAAAGTCAAGGATCTATAAATACTAGTTAACCGCGCTAGATGAGTTTCGCGTATTAAAACAGTTAAAATAAAAATATAAATTAAAATGAAACTGGATTCGAAACAACATTTGAAATATGTACTCTCGTTTAGTTAGTTCTGTGGTTTGGCTACTATTGTATATGACGTTTGACATTTCTGATGTAAATAGAGCATGTCCACGTGACGACACAAACTATTTTGACAACAGCCTGGTGGTAAAACAATAAACAAAGTGTTCAGAACGCGTGGTACTTAATAGTGAGGTTAATATGCTGATTTATAATGATAGAACGTGTTTAAGTTTAGTTGGTTCTGCTTAAATGTTTTTTAAAGTTATTTAACAGTCATAGAACAACAAACTTCTACACCACAGAATACTCCAACTCACAAGAAGCGAAGCCCGACGCAATATCTTTGGTAACAAAAATGTATAACTTCGAGAGTCCGACGTTGACAGCAAACTTATCAAGTACACTGAGAAAAATTAACAGATTTTTAAAATATTTACGATATAATTCATCAATAGAGTGAAGTATGACAAGAATCCTATTATAGAAATGACATATTTCTGTTATATTATTCTGAGTCAGTAGTTATAGGAAAAAAAATAGTATATTTATTTATTTATTCAGTGTAAGTGTAGTAGTTATTGTTACATACTTCGTTAATTTTTATCGTTTCTCGCTTGCACTACGAATAAATAAATGCGCAGATAATTTGAGTACTTTTGTTATTTTCTTTCGTTTTATTATTATCTGATTGAAATGTTCATAATTTTGCATTAATAAAATATTAACACGTTTCTCCTGTCAGCTCTGAAAATTAAATTGATAAATGATTAAAAAATTAGTTAGAAGGAAATAAATCTGCTTTTCCATAAAGTGAATGGGAGCAAGCATCGTGAAAGCCTGATTAAAGGTGGATTCATGCAACATCAACTAATTCAAGATTAAGAGTAGATTTAAATTAAGAATAGTCAGCTGTTCAAGCCACTTAAATTAAGAAATTTAGGGCGAGTTGTACACTTAAACTTGGTTTAATGATAACTGGTGCTTAGGTGTTTTGTACAACTCGCCCTAATAAACCAACCGGACATGAGCACTATTGTCAATCATCTGTCAAAACTTCCAATAGTAATTGAGCTGTCACTTCACTTGACACAAATAGGGATCTGTGGTCAGGGCTTGGCGCATGCGTTGTGTCATGCATGAACATTTACATGGTTTCATCTTTTTAGTTTTAAATTAATCTAATTTTTGCTTACATGAATCCACCTTCAACTTTTGAATAACATTTCAACTTATAAAACTCAAGTTGGACGTACAGAATTGTTGACTTACACTGTATATTTATCCAAAATATTGTTATTTCAATGCTTCGTTAACTTCTACGTAATATTTCTGTTTTACAATTAGGTTGATGGTTTACTGAACATTTTTAAGTGTCACTACAAAAAAAATACCGTCTCAATTCAACACTCTATCATGAAATACCGTTAATTTTCAAATTATAAATAATTAAAATGGAACGGTTGCAGTAGTAACGCTTATTTATGCATAGAATATACTTTAAAATAATTGTAATATTATACACCATCTGTAAAGGAGTAATAACAATACACAATTACTTGACTTCTTCTTCTTTGACTTTATATTGAAAAATAATCTCCCACCTCCAATTTCTTTGTCAGTGTCGTTATAACCACAGAATACACCATCCCAAGAAGCGAAGCTTGTGCTATTTTACAATTCATTTTCTGAGTGCGCATGTCTGACAGTCGCCATGTTAATGTGATGTTATTGTGTACCAAAGAATTTTCTATGTTGTAAGCTTTTTGATTATTTATATATTTTTTTGTGTTTTGAACGATAAAATTTGTTTACAAAATTACATTTATTAGTTATGGGGCGTGTTTATAAACTTACTCCGAGTTACATCTAGAGTTACGCGAGAGTTAAGTCACGTGGTTTATATGTATGGCTGATCCATCATCTAGAGTAAGTAAATAAACGATACTGAGTTAATCTTTAACTCTGGGAGTAAGTATGTGAACGCACCCATGGCGTTGTGCAATTCGTGGCTGTCATTCAAGTGATGGATGAATAATTGAAAAACACAACAAAACTTCGATATCTGTGGAGAAAAGTTCACTGTCGCTTCTTTTTTATAACTTCGTTGTCACAGATATCAGTACATTTTCTCTGGGTACATATAGTGAGTGCTACATAAAAACATACTTACACAGATAATTTCGATAACAATATAGAAAATAAGAATCATTTGGTAAAACAATAGCTCATTATTTGAAAAAAAAAGGACTTTTAGCTTGTCTTGAATTTCTCACGTAACCGTATACGTAACAAACTGCGCATATGTAGACCCGTTACGTCTCAGCCGAGACGATGCGTTGAACGTATTGTTACGTACCCTACTCCGTATACTCAAACGTATCCGTATCCCGACCAAAGTCAGTATTCCCTGCTATTTGTGCTATATTACATCATCTTCCTCGTCTAGCAGCAATGGATTATTTAATATCGCCCCTCTTTTACGTTTTACAGAAATATAAAAAGGTGAAATAAAAAAAATTTGAGGTTATACAATTAGAAACAGAACGAAGCGATACGTTTTCTGCTAAAAAGGCTTTCTTGACAATTTCTTTACGTCAACGTAACTCCAATACGGATACGTGTAAAAACTTATGACCAGCTAAAAGTGTCTAATGGATGGTACCTACTCCAAAAACAGAAGCTAAATCTCATATTTATATATTTTTCACAATGTTTGTTATGCTGTTAAATTAACTTAAACAATTCATAAATTGGGTTTAACAATTAAAACTTTGTCGAAACAAGTCATACAAATAAACAATTATTGTTTGAGATTCTATGGTTTCACTTTTTGTTGGCGTGTAGTTGACATTTAATTCACATTTTTTGAACGATTTACTCAGTGTAACTTGATCCGTTATCTGTCAACGTCAGTTTGAAGGTCACGATATTTTGCCCCCCAAACATCAAAGGATTTACGCCGGCTTTCGTTTCTTGTTTGGCTGGTGTATTCTGTGTTATAACGACTAATGCCTTTGACAGCGACAGTAACATACAGTGTGTATCCAAATTTTGTTATTTAAAATATGAAATTATACATTGTTATGAATTTAACAAAAGAGAAAGGATTAAGAATGTTTCTAAAACTCTCTGATGAATCGTAGATTTAAATTTTATTCTATATTAACCCTGATATATATTAATATGTACGCCTACTAAGGCGTGAACACACTATTGCGAGAAAACTGTTACAGATATCATCAAACTAAACGTACCAATACATAATATATAGTAATTAATATTCTAGTTTAAACTTAAAATGCACACACGTGTTACGCAACTATTATAGAACTGATTCATCCCGTTTTTATATTTCAAAAACTTTCTCCATTAGCATTTATCTAATGTGATTAATTCAAGTACAATAAAACGATATTTCACAATAATAGTCGATTAATGTCGCCTATTTTCTTGGTTTTAAAGTAGGTTTATACAAGGTGTCTCACAAACTAAAGCATTATTTCCAAGTAGTGGTATTTAATTCATTCATTCATATGCTTGGGTTGGGCTCAACAGCCTAGGCATTGAACTGAACCTTTGTACCGGAACCCATGTTATCGACCTACTTCCATTCCACAAGCTTCGTGTCTAAAGTCTAAAGGGAAATTGTTTCTTTTCCGAGATTTTCCAACTCAAAAGAGGTCACCTCCCGCACAAATATTTTTGCACGACATGATTTAATAATAAATAAATAAATTTATAAATAAAAAATTGATTGTAACAAATGCCATTCATTTTTACATGAGATTTCCTGCGTAAAAATAATTGTATGCTAAAGCTAACAGTTGTAGGTAGTACATACATTTTTAGAAAATTTTGTTTTTTGACTATCCACACTATCATTTTTTTTATATTATTTTATTCTAAAAGGAACCTATTGCACTAGATGCCGTACAGTTTAAGATGACCTTTTTTGATTATTGATTATTTGATTTATTAAAGAAGAGTAAGTATTGATCCCAACCTATTTATTTTTTCAATACATGATCTATTATACAACATAATACGTATGTATACTCTATTTCTTAATGTCTGACAGCTCAGTAGCCTCATTAAATATTCAAATAGAAATTTATCTTTTACAGAGTGATCCTAAGAATTTCACAAGTAAATACTAAAATTCTAATGCAAAACAAGTAGGTGTCTGTATTGTATATCTATACATCCCTGTTTCAGGTCAAAATACAATATGGTAATAAAACTGAACAATGCCAGATAAACGATAAATATTGCGGCAGTGGCGGAGATTACGATATTAGTTTATTCTGCTTATTTAATTAGATTCGGTCGACATTACAGTTGAAATAAAATTCATTCGTTAAGGCCTATTAACAAGTTACATTTTCATTTTTATTAAATTAAATTAATTAAAGAAAATATAGTTTAATTTTCATAATTCAAATTTATTGACAATGAATTAATGTATGTCAAGTAAAGTAAACATACCATTTATAGGAAATATAAAATTCCATCTATAGTATCATCCCCTTCGCTGGCCATACAAAAATCATCCGAAGACTCGTCGAGAGAGATCACTATCGGTTCTATAGTCTGTTCTATGAGGTTATCTAAAACCCACATTATCTCTTCCTCTTTAATTACATGATTCACAGCATCTCTCCAGTTCTCTTCATTTATTGTTGTCAATGAGTACTTCATTAGTTCACGAACATCTTTCATTTTAAATGTTTTATTATGTCTAGCTATATAACCTTTCATTTGGGCCCATATCAACTCTATGGCATTTAATTCACAATGGTATGGCGGCAAACGAAGCACTGTTATCCCACATTTCTTGACTATTTCATCAATAACAAACTTTTTAAATTGTAGCTCGTGATCTGAAGCAACCTTAAAAAGTTCTTTTTTCAACATAATATCATCTTCAAATGGTATATCTTTTACGATTAACCAGTTTCTAATATTAGCTTTTCTCCAAGAGGTAGATTTTTTGTGTTAATCGCGAATGATACGTGGCATTGTCCATAACGATTACAGCATTATTTGGACCATTTGTGTAAAATACTCTTCAAAAACATCTGCAGTCATTTCTTCATGATAGTCTTTGGTTGATGTTGACTGAAACTCCAGTAAACCACCTTAAACGAACCCTTGATTGCATCCAATATGCGTTATTATTATTATTATTACCTTCTAAGAAAGCTTGACGACTGGTTTGAATACTTTTGACCTGCCATATTTTTAAATAAAATAGTTAATTAAATTTTAAATAGTAAATAAATTCCTTAGACGAACGGCGACGCTTATGGCTTACTACCTGACTAGCATCTGTGACCTTTTCGCGTGCTGTCAGACAATAAGAAACAGACTATAGTTAATTTTTTTTTATTAAAGAAAAGTAAGTATGGATCCCAACCAATTTTTTTTCAATACATGATCTATTGTACAATATAATACATAGTAATATAACTGGTATACAGACGGATCTAAAAATGAACTCGGCACCGGAGCGGGCATATACAGCAAGACGAGCAAATATGAAGGAATCGTCTCGCTAGGAAAATACGCCTCTGTATTCCAAGCAGAGGTTTATGCAATACTTGCGTGTGCAAGGGCTAACAGTATGAGAGCCTACAACAACAGGCAGATCAGGATCTACAGCGACAGCCAAGCCGCCCTTAAAGCACTTCAGAGCTATAGGGTGACATCTCGGCTAGTATGGGAATGCGGCGAAGAACTTAGAAGACTGGCGACTCGGAACAGTGTAACACTGGAGTGGGTACCAGGTCATTAAGGAATCGCAGGCAATGAAAAAGCTGACGAACTCGCAAGAGCTGGATCGTCAATTCTGATGAACGGACCCGAACCAGCTGTGGGCATCCCCAGATGCTTAACCAGGTCATGGTTAAAAGGGTGGTTGAAAGAACAACACAAGAAATACTGGAAGAATACGACTGGGCAAATACATGGGAAGAAATTCATAAAAGAACCATCAGAAAAAGTAACGAAAGAACTGCTCTCAATGAGCAGGAACAAACTGCGCACCACTACGGGGCTACTTACGGGACACTTTCCCACAAAGGAGCACCTAAACAAAATAGGGCTGTACAACGGAGACCTTACATGCAGAAGATGCAAAAAGGATACCGAAACAGCTCTGCATATACTATGCAACTGTGAGTCGCTGGACCACAGAAGGCAGAAACTTTATGGTAGAACCCAAATTACTCCAGAAGACTTCTACAATCAACCAGCTAAGAACCTGTATGAGCTAATACAGGGAACGGATTGGCTGAATAGGTTGTAGTCAGAACACTAGGAGTATCCACAATAAGCCCAGGAGGCTGAGGTGGTACCGGCGAAAGGACGGCTCCGAAGGGAAAAAAAAAAGAAAAAAAATATATATATAACTTATAATTCTTTTTTTTTCTTTTTTTTCCATTTATATTTTTTGTCTTTCCCAGTATATCTTTTTTTTTCTCCTTTTCTTTTTTTTTCTCTTGAATTCACCTTTTTAGAGGGTAGAAAATAAGAGTTTTTAAATATTTTCCCAGATTTTCCGAACGATTATTTTTGAACGTCATAGTCTGGACCGATCTCCTACAATTTTACTATCAAATGTAACAAACGGCGTTCAGTTTCATATCACGGTTTCAGGGGGTGAAAAATAAAATGTTCAGTTTTCCACTGCGCTTTTCTGCACAAGAGAAAATGTACGCCATAATGCTGGAAGCGATGGTGGCATGATAAACTATCGTTCTGAATGGGTTTGCTGCTGTTTCAAATCGCGACACTTTTTTCCCTATGGGCTCATAGTCTATTTCTGCTGTGCGTATTGGTCTTAAATCAGTCATGTTGACATGTAAGTCAGAACGAAACATCTTGGAACGGAGCATACAAGCAACACAAGAAAATAAAATAAAAAACTTGAAATTATATGTCATTCGTGCGGCTTGGAATTCTTTTTTATAACGCGTGTAAATTGCTCTATTTGTACTCCGCAACAACCCGACCCCATGAAAAGTCAATACCACTCCATTAACTACACAACCAAAGACAAATTTCCTTTCTTGTATGAATGTGTGTTCTAATGGATATATGGGCATACTTGTTGGTTTTTATGGCGTGAAATGGATTAACGTGATGTTTATAAGTCTCAAGATACCATTTACTTGTGTGTAAATCACTGAAAAGAATTATTTACTGAAAGATATTGTGCAAGTGTTATTGCTTATATCTACGGAATGTGCTTTTGATGTGTTAATTGGCGTGTGTTGGTAAGAATGACGAAGAGGGGATTGTATATTGTTTGTTTTAAATATTGACAGATCTTTTATTTAAATACCTAGTGCCATTTAGAAGTTTTTCAGGAATGAGTTGAAGATTTCAAAATAAAAAAAAAATGTAACTCGCAGAAAATATAAATAAATACACAACTTTAAGAAGGAACGGACTAAGAAATTTTAAATTACTGTTTAAAATATGTATTTTTTGCTTTTCAGAAACCCAGTAGGCCCAGTAGGTACCTTTTCTTCTTCTGCAATAGTCATAAGCCCAACATTTCAATCAATATACACTTCCAACTAGATATTGATTGTTTTCTTGGTGTATCTTGAACCAATACCTATCAAATTAAAATGGGACTATCTTGGAACTATATTAGTGAATCTCTGATCATATTTAAGTACATAT
>CAJUYI010002702.1:0-18575 GCA_910591695.1 Galerucella pusilla | reverse complement strand
ATCTTGGAACTATATTAGTGAATCTCTGATCATATTTAAGTACATATCTAGTTTTGGAATAGTCATAAGCCCAACATTTCCATCACTATACATTTCCTACTTGAGTTTGATTGTTTTCTTGATGAATCTTGGAAGTCTCTGGACCAATACCCATGAAATTGAAACAGGACTACTTTGAAACTATACTAGTAGATCCTTGATCATATTTAAGTACCTATCTTCTTTTGAATATTCATAGAACTAACACTTTAATCACTTTATATTTCCTACTTGATTTTTATTGTTTTCTTAGAGTATCTTGGACCAATACCCATCAAATTGAAATGGGACAATCTTGGAATTATAGTAGTGAATCTCTGATCATATTTAGGTACCTACTTTGTTTTGGAATAGTCATAAGCCCAATATTGCTTTCACTATACATTTCTTACTTGATTTTGATTGTTTTCTTGGTGTATCTTGGAACTCCCTGGACCAATACCCAAGAAATTGAAACAGGACTACTTTGAAACTGTACTAGTAGATCCCTGATCATATTAAAGTACCTATCTTCTTTTTGAATAGTCATAAAACTAACACTTTGATCACTATCCATTTCCAACTTGATTTTGATTGTTTTCTTAGTGTATCTTAAACCAATACCCATCAAATTAAAATGGGACTATCTTGGAACTATAGTAGTGAATCTCTGACCATAATTAGGTACCTATCTTCTTTTGGAATAGTCATAAGCCCAACATTTAAATCACCTCACATTTCCTACTTGGATTTGATTGTTTTCTTGGTGTATCTTAAAAGTTCCTGGACCAATACCCAACAAATTGAAACAGGACTACTTTTGAGACTGTACTAGTAGATCCTTGATCATATTCAAGTACCTTTCTTCTTTTTGAATAGTCATAAAACTAACACTTTGATCACTATCCATTCCCAACTTGATTTTTATTGTTTTCTTAGTGTATCTTGGACCAATACCCATCAAATTAAAATGGGACAATCTTGGAACTATAGTAGTGAATCTCTGATCATATTGAGGTACCCATCTTGTTTTGGAATAGTCATAAGCACTACATTTAAAACATTATACATTTCCTACTTGATTGTTTTCTTGGTGTATCTGGGAAGTCCCTATACCAATACCAATGAAATTGAATTGGAACTACCTTGAAACTATACTATACTGGTTTTGAAAATATTGAAATAATTTGTATTATTTGTAATGTTTATTAACCATTTATGTAAATAAATAAATAATTTGGCAGTTTCTGGTATAAGGTATTCACAGTTACATCAAATATTACCCGATTAATTCAATAATGTGTATATAAATGTCAATATAAGAAGAATCTAAAAAATAAAAGGTTTCAAAATTAATAATTATATTGCCATTCAAATTGAGATTCTAGAGAAGCAGCAAGACCTTATTTTAAATATTTCCCAGAGAAAGTTGTAAGATATTGAATAATAAGTGTTTGGTTCTGTAATAATTGTAACCGTACCTTCTTTAGTGGAAAGGGCATTATGAATGCAATAAGGAATATTTCAAATAACAGTAACTGTATATTTATAAACCAAACGTTAAACTATTATTGATTCAATTCTTTGTTCACTCTGTATAAGTGCACATTCTACATCTCTGATAGAATTAATTGCTTGATTTATTGTTTCAGAATACTGCCAGTGGTGTATAAGAATGATACTATAGTTAAGTATTTAAAAACGAGAATAAAAGACGACAACGCGTCGCTGTGCCCAGTTATAAACGAGACTGTTATATATAACAGTAACTAAATAAATTGACCGAAGCAGAACAAAACAGAAATTACGATTGGACTTAAATATAACTATCACAGCAAACAAGATATTCAGAAAATGTCGCATTGGAAGTTTGTTTTAAATAAATTATTGTGATTAAAAAATAATTTAGATTGTTTCAAGATAGAAGTACCGAAGCAAAGTATCTATCAATTGCAAATCTATAGGAGCCTGTAGGGAATATTATATTTAACCATATTAAGAAACCAAATTAATGATTCAAAATTAAGGTGAATATATTAGTGGCAATATTCATTAACATATAGAATTAATTGATACAAAGTATACAAAAGAGGAAAGGTAATGCCACTTGACAGCTCTTCGATGAATTAAATAATATTAGCAAATATAAAGTTTTAAGTGTTTGTAAAGTGTATTAAAAACAAATTAGCTGTATATAATCAGCTAAAAGATTATTTTTCTTTAAGATAAAAGCATTTTTATCAAATAATAATGGGTTTGAAATAACCTAAATGTCAAAACTTCAAGCATTTATAACATTTTTAAAACTTGAGTAAATAATAAGAAAAATACATCTATGAAATCAGGTGAAAATGTAGTTTCTGATTTTCTACAGCATTTTTTAATTATTATAATATTAGCGGTAATTTTTATAAAATATAAATAAAAAGTCAGCATTATTCATTTGTTTAATAAATATTTTGACAGATAATATTTTTCTAGTCACCTATGCCAATGTATTTCTATAGGAAGATTGAAATGTACTGCAAGAGTCAGTAGCCCTTTAGTGTTCAAGGGAGAAGCATCGTTAAAATTTTATGAAACTATTATTTTTTAATGATCATAACAAAAAGTTGAGATATTTTTCCAGTAATACCTACAATTTTCAAAGTGAGTTTTGTGTTTCCGATGGTTTGTGGTAATTAGTGACACGACGAGTTCAAGATATTGCTTTATAATCGTAAGTTTTTTAAATTGAACAATCCGTATTTGCCAAATTTTATTTATTTAGTTACAAATTCTCAAAGCAACTAATATCTAATCAAATATAACACTCACCTTTATTAAAATTGTCAAATATATTCTTTGATTTCATTTCGTAAATTCAAATTCATATATTTTTGGTCTAATACTTTTTATAAACAAATTCAAATCATCACAGAAAATCAGTTACATGTTTCTAAGGTGACGTTTATAGTTTGGTTGTATTTGGTCTGTGTTTATAGTATTATTCTATGGACTTGACAAACAAAGTTGTGCGATAAGCGATAAGTTTTCTACATCTGACACATTTTATTGACCGTTTCATGCATTAATGTTTCTCTTTTTCCAAAAGGGTTAGAAGTAAACAATAAATCAAAAATAATATAATTTCAGGCTATGCAACAGGTTAACAGGTAGAAATCACATAACCTATTTGTTCAGATGTCACCACTTATATAAGTGATCTGTGGTCATGTCATACCATACCACAGATCTACTCATTATTACACAATAATTAATAATGACAAATGTTCAATTATATAATTTTCATTTATGCTCTTTTTTGCAGATTTTAACACTCGCTGCTACTATAGATTTGCGATATGTCTAAAGGTAGGTGAATGTTGTGACGAATAACAAAAATAGAAATATTTGTGAAAATATTAATAATTTAACTTGTATGAATAAAAAAATTGTTTCTTTGAATTAGGGGATGAGAAGTTACATAAGTTAAATACAAAAAAAAATTTATTCGATCATATCTATTGTTAAGAATTAATTGAGGTTTAAAGCAATTTTTAAACTTTTCCTTGGAGCTCGTAGTCAAAAATAGACAATTTTGGATTTGTTTTTTATTTTATAAATATATTTTCTATTTTTGTTATTCAATAAGTATGCCTGAAAATGTTTTTGATGTTTACAATTTTTCGTATAGCATGTTTTACTTTTAATAATTTTATAAATATATTAAATATTGGAAACACCCCATCATAAGAGGATATTTTTGTCTGTATTTCTTATTATTTTCAGGTGACTACGTTCTGTGTGCAATATTTAAGTAATATTTTTGAATTTAAATAGAAATAACAGCTGTTTAACATAAATAGCTCATTTTTTCACCACTGATATTTCTTGCTTAAAACATTTAGTTAGTCCAGCATATTATATTAAATTTTGTTAGTAAATTATGATTTTTTAAATATCAGGTCACTCCCAGAACACTCTAGGTACAACGGAATTTTCCAGACAATTCAGAAGACGGATTTTTGGGTGTTTCCCTTTATATAAATTTTAATAATTTTATATTTAAATTTAATGGTGTATACTGTTACATCATAAATCCACTTTTACATCAACTACTGAGAGATATATATTTGTTTGTGGTTACACATATTTTCAAATCTATGTATGCTTGAACTAGTAGAAAATGTGATCACATGCCTTTCCTTGGGACTAAAGAATACTAAACAGACTTGTAGTTTTTGAAAATCTTTGTTCTTATAAACTTTTATTTTTATTTTTAATCTCAATTAATTTGTTTAGAGATTTTAATAATTCACAAAAGACACTTTTTGTTTCCGGGTTACTTGACTACTCGCTAATTTTTGTGGTACTTTGGATAACAAGTTTTTTTCAAAATTAAATCTTTTATTAGATTGTTTATAACATGTACTTTTGTTTGATAACTGAGTTTTCAATTTCCTTTTTTTTAAGTTATGTTGTAAAAGTGTTCTACAAAATTCAGTTACACTCTTAAACTTTTGAAGTATTTTTGATCTTCACACTATTCCCAATTAAAATTTTGTTGCAACTTGTTAATTTTTGCGTTACTTAAAAGAGTGTTAGGGTAATATGGTAAGATTTTCACGGACTACATGGTCAAGAATGTCGAGCTACGCTCATCTACCCTATACTAACCGAATTGTATGATTTATTTAATTTAGTAAATTACAACATGAGATGTGTATTTAAACATACATTACTCTAAAATGTAATCTATTTTAAATGAGACATACAACCGGTTTTAAAAGATAGATGAGTTACTCTATAAACACATGGTACTGGCTCGAAGTTGCTCTAACGTAGTGGACTTAGAGGCAGTATTATAGGAAAAGTTACGTGATGTATGCCTTTGCCTAAGTGATGAATGTGGCCGGCAATCGCAGATCTGTAAATGGAAATGGTCGAAATCCGGTCTTTGGTGAAGGTTTATGGGAAAAATGGTGCAGTCCAAATGGTATTGGAATCGTGAATAGTTCACAATGTAAGTGATAGTTTTACTTTTGAAATATGCGATGATGTAGATAATATTTTGGGCTTAGGACTAAATATTCTGTCCAAAAATATCCTGCCAAAAATATCCTTCCACAAAAAAACCATCCCGTAATATCCCCTACCGAAAATAACCCTTCCAAAAATATCTCTTCGCATTCCACCTTAGAAAGTATTGGATGGTAGGGATGAAAGCATTGTAATGCGTTCAAGAAGGGGAAGGGAATATAATAATTGGATTCAACCTTCTTAAACCAAGTAATAGACTTGTATCTTGACTCGGATATATTTTCAGTTAAGAATAATATTCTTGAACAGGATTTCATTGGCTGGCATAGGCGTGCGCAGACTTTTTTATTAAGGGGGGGGGCAAATATCAAATCGGAATCTTGCTTTTGCATATTGGCGCATTTCTCGCAATTCATTTTAAGAATAAAAAATTGTTTTCTCGTATCATTGAAAGAACGTTAATATTTAAAAATTATAAAATGTTTTTAATAGATTGATACTATGAGGAATTGGGGTGGAACAACTAGGGTGGGCCATGCCCCCCCCTGTAGACACGCCTATGTTGGATGGGGATATTTTTGGACAAGGTTTTTTTGGCAGGATATTTTTAGACAGGATATTTAGTCGTGCTATAAATATCAAAATTTTAACAGCGTATAAAGGGTGTTTAAAAAAGTTACCCTGGGGTATTTCTCTTGATCATTAAATATGTATTACGAGCATTCAAAGTAAGCTGTTAAAATGCCACTCTCACATACTTACCTACATTTTGTCCAGCTTAATTTCGGTGAATTAAGAAATCGTATTTGACCACATGTTCTTTGATTAAACTTTCCAAACATTTCTTTGAATTAGCTACCAATTAGACGCGAGTCTAAATAAATATAATGAAGATCGTTAAATATTTTTACAGCAAAAGCAGTTGTTGAATAAAGTACCTGCTACTCTGTTTAAATTGTTACAATCTTAGGTAATTTGACAGTGAGATATTTTAATTAAATGTTGTACCTATTAGGAGTCTTTTAAATTTAAAGAGAATGTTAAATCAGGGCCGCGCCAACCACGTGTGCAATGGGCTGCAAGCCTAAAAGGACAATTATTGTTAGAAAAAAATAAATAAATTTGTATTTTGGATGTTGACGTGAAGTGTAAATAAGTGATTGAAAAAGAAGAAAAGTAAGTAATAACAAATAAATTTTATTTCTTAATATACAGGGTGGTCCGTAAGTAATTGTACATAGAAGTACAGTACAATCTTCACTCCAAAATTGTGCGATTTAAACCCAGTGGCGTAACCAACGCCAATGCAACCAATGCGGTGCATTGGGGCGCAGGCTTTAGTGAGGCTTACAAAAATTGATATTCTGGAAAAGTTTTAATTACTGTACATAATAAATTATATTTCTTTGAATAATCTTTTTCTAATTGGATCGAGCTTGTACAATGTCGTGTGTAATAATAGTTGATTTAAATCGCAATATTTTGGAGTGAAGATTTTACTGTACTTCTATGTACAATTATTTAAGGACCACCCTGTATAAAACATTATTATTTGCAATGACTCATAGTTACGCCTTCCAAAGGGAAGAAAAAAGGGGGTATTTTTATTAAAATTATTTAATTTGTTATAAAACATGGCTTTTTGGATATTAAATAATTAAAAATTTTAATTAGATTTGAGTAAATTGCTTAATACAAAAAATTCCAAATTTTCAACGTTGATGGATACAGGAGCCAGGGGTGGAGAAGATAATGGTAAGTCTTACATTTCATACTAAAAATTTTCTCGCTTTATTTAAGATTTTTTTTATCATTATTTATCTGATATTTTATTTGTGTTGAATGATTAATGTAAAAATTTTATATTTTTTATTAAAACCAATAAGTTAAAAAGTCTTTTTCTTTGAACTTTTACCACCGTCTTTTTCTGTAGTGGAAATAGGGGGCGGACATTTTTCGCTAGCACACGTCGGAAGAAGCACCTGTCGCGGCCTTGTGTTTAATGATGCAAAAATATATTTTATTTCCTACAAATATACAATATGTCCCACTAGTTGGAATCACATTGAAAACTTTTTTGATTTTAAGAAGAAAAGTTATTCTTCATAAAAAGTTCTGCATTATCTAAAACCTATAATATGGTCATTAAATATCAAATTTTTTTTTTGTCGTTTACGAGGTTTGTAGAAAAATATTAGTTTCACTTAAGAGTATATGAAGTACCTTTAAATTTGACAATATCGAAAAATGTTACTGAAAAAAGTTGATCAGAATTAAAAACTACGATTAAATACAGAGTACCATTACCAGTGTACCATTCTTACGACAAACTTCGGTATATGGGTTATTTTAAGAGATATCAAAAAATATTATCAACAAAGATAGTTTATGTGCTGAAGGTCCATATTTTGAAATTATATATGCTTGCGTGATATTTAATACTGGTGCATAAAAAATACAATTGTCTTATGTCTAACATTTGTGTTTCAGAGTATAGATCATTAGAAGGATATCTATTGTTCTTACAAAATATCAGTTTTAAAAATCGCCTTTGCATAACTTCAATAACATGAATATGAGTATTCAGAGCTCCACCCCACACTGCTATACCATAGCGAATGTGACTTTCCACTAGAGAATAGTACAACGTTTTCAAGTACTTCAGTGGCAGGATTTCTTTGAGTTTCCTAAATTTGAATAATATTGTCCTCAGTTTATTAACAGTATATTTAATATGAAGATTCCATTTTAAATGAATATCAATAACTATACCCAAATATTTCACTTTACGCTCTTGGTGTATATGGAAAGGTGTTTCAGTAAAGATCGTTAAGAGATCGAATGGAGGCATTCCAACCGAATTACAGCAAAATGGAAGGTAACATGTTTTATCAACATTAACGGTTAACAACTTTTTATCCAACCACTGTTTTATGAGAGGAAATTCCGTTTCAGCTTTAATTTTCAGTGAATTCCAATTATCGGCTTTATAAAAGATGGCTGTGTCATCAGCAAAACCTATTATGTTTCCATTGTTGTTTAATGAAAAGATTCCATTGATGTATATATTGAATAAAGTTGGTCCTAGTACAGAACCTTGAGGTACGCCACAGTCGATCTCCATTTCGCTACTCAACACATCATCAATTCTAACTCTCTGGGTTCTTCCCGTCAAATAACTTTCAAACAATTTTAAAATATTACCCCTCATTCCAATATCCTCTAACGACTGTAGGAGAAGATGATGACTGACAGTGTCAAAAGCTTTCGATAAGTCTATGAATATGCACAAAGATGGTTTACTATTATTCAAAGCATCGGTAATTTTTGAAGTCAACGACAGAATAGCATTTATTTATTGAGTGAATAAAGTTATTATTATTATTATTATTATTATTATACAGAGTGCTGCATAACTCCGTTACAAACCAAACATATGATTTTTCAAATAGGAACCCCTGTATATTATACCGAATTCGGATTGGTTACATTTTTTTTGAAGCTTTTGATATAAGGTTTTGCCACGTTATACAGAGTCCTTCGAAAAAAATGGACACGTTTATGTGAAAATCGTAGGTAAATCAACGCTCTGTAGCTTGTTGTACGTTGAAGAAAAAAAATGTATTTTGCCAAACAGATTTTCGTAACATGATGCAATATCTCCGTATCCTAGTAAATTCCAATTAGGTATATTCTAAGAAAGAAAATGACAGGTTCGAGTCTTCGTTCATCCTGTATACAAGAAAGAATATAATTGAAATTTAATAGGATACGGAGATATTGCATCATATTACAGAACTCAGTTTGGCAAAATATATTTTTTTCTTCAACGTACAACAAGCTACAGAGCGTTGATTTACCTACGATTTTCACATAAACGTGTCCATATCTTTCGAAGGACTCTGTGTAACTTGGCAAAACCTCATATCAAAAGCTTCAAAAAAATTTAACCAATTCGAATTCGGTATAATATACAGGGGTTCCCATTTGAAACATCATATGTATGGTTTGTAACGGAGTTATGCAGCACTCTGTATAGTTCGATATAATTTCAAAATATGGACCTTCAGCACATCTACTATTTATGTTGATAACATTTTTTGATATCTCTTAAAATAACCAATATACCGAAGTTTGTCGTAAGGTTGGTACACCCTGTATGTAGTTACATTCATTTATTATTGGATTAAATTGATGATATTTTATTTTTTACTAATGTTTCTATTTTTAATGAACATTTATCTCTTGTGATTACGAAACACATTATAATATTTTAGGTTTTCCATGTTTTTTTAATAATTTTGCATTTGAAACGCGGAATAAGTGCATATTAATTTATTATGCAAATAATAAAATACGCTTTCAAACACTAAGTTATAAAATTAACATCATATTAATGTTGGGAGCAAACAAATTTAATTTTAACTCATACTAATGCTTCGACATATCCGACTTTTTTTAGTAAAATTTTTCGATATTGTCAAATATAAAGGTACTTTACTCTTGAATAAAACTCATATTTTTTGGTAAACCTTGTATACGACTGAAAAAATTTGATATTTGATGACTATATTATAAGTTTAAGATAATGCAGAACTTTTTATGAAGAATAACATTTTTCCCTATAATTGATAATAAAGAAGTTTTCCGCAAATCGCTAGGAAATTTTGACATTCCTGTCAAAATTTCTTGAAGAAAAAGTCAGGACTTCCTTACTGTAAGGAAATGATATTTCCGTACAGTTGTTAGTGTTCTATATAAATGATTGAAAACACATTGCTTATAAGGAATTAATTTATATTTTGAAAACATCAAGTCATTGCTGAATACATTTTTAAGATCAATTTGTTATATTTACAGTAATTTGACAGTTAGTACAATTATTGAACATTGGAGGAACACTCTTAGAATTATGAGAAACATTTTGGACAACATGCAGGGTGGTAGGGTCATTTTGTTGAATATTTTGTACTGTGAAAATTTTATTTGCCACCTCAACCTTATTGTTAAGCGATTCTTCGATATATCCTTCAGCAACGTTTGATGACTTCCATCCGCCATGCCTCTTTAAACTAGTTATGTCGGCACCAGAGTCAACCAATATTGTTGCAGAAGACCGACGAAAGCAGTGACCAGTATATTCTGTCGGATTTACCAAGTTCAAATAAGTAGCAACTATTTTGGGCATTTTTCTAAATTGATGAATTCCTACCACTTGTCTACAACCCTTTCCGCTTTGATATTTAAAGAAAAATCGGTCACTGTTCATATTTTCTGGTCTTAACGAAACATACTTTCGATAAACATTCAAGTAGATCTTATTAATTACAAATGATCTTGGTTTGTTGGTTTTCGAATCAGGTATGCTGATTAAAAGCTTAGATTCTAAGTCTTCTATATCGTGTACAGTCATTAGGACTAACTCATCCATTCTACAGGCCCCAGAAATACCAAATATTACAGCCACCTAAAAAATAAATAAAGCTATAATCTAAATAGAAATTAAAACCTTGTGAATTACCTTAATCATTAAATTTTCTTTATCTGGAGCTTCCTGGATAAATTTTTCAATTTCTTCCTCCGTTAAAATCTTAGATTTCTTTGCCCTATAACCTTGAGCTTGCCGTTTCAATAAAGAACGAAGTTTTGAGTATGTAGATATATCTACATTGTGTTTAAGTGCAAGGGTTGACTTCAGCATTGAATAATTGGCCCATAATGTTGAAGATTTCATCTTTAAACAAAGGTCAAGGAAGTATGCCATTACAACATTTTCTGAGAAAGAACTCGTATTTTTACTCATGCGATAATCCATAAAACGTCTGTATGCATTTTCGTACTTTTCTCTTGATTTCTTTGGCAATAATTCTAATGAAGCAGTATTCACTGCCTCAACCAGCTCTGGAGGAGTCCCAGGAATGGAAATTTCATCATCACTTATCATTTTACTTTCGAGAACACCAGCAATTAAATTTATAAGCGTCAAGTTTGACAATTCAACCTCAATACGTTTCCATAGTAACCCAAGTAATTTTATTAGGAATTTCAAAGCACCATTTATTTGGGAATAAAATTATCGCGTTTTTTTTAAATCAATCAATATCTGTCGAATTTTAAACGATTTGCGGAAAAATAGTATGTTTACCTCGTAGGAAAAGCCACATTCCTGGACTCTGTGTTGCTAAGTCTCGGCTTGCGCCTCGACTTAGCAATCTTCACAGTCGTCCAGGAATGTTAAGCTTTTCCCACCCGGTAAACAATGTACTATTTCCATATGATTTCAACTTAGGGGGACATAATATCTTATGTAAGTTCCTTGTGGCATTACTTATATTTTTTTCGTTGTGTCAGATAGGGACCAAAAATTATCTTATTACTAGTTAATCTTGACAACGGTAGCTGGAACGCTACCGAAACGTCGAAATAAATAAAAAAAACATTATTGTGGTTTGATTCCCAAAAAATAAGAGAATTAGGGGGACATATTGTATATCGTTTTTTATTTTAATATGAATCAAGGATTATTTATTATATTTTTAAACAGCTGTAATATTATTACATTCTATTGTTTGTATACAAATTTTTATTTAAATTGCGAAACAAAAATTACCTATTAATAATAAATTATTTGTTTATTTATCGAGAAACAATGTGGGTATTTAACGTTACCATTGAAAATATGCGGTTTTATTGCAAATACTGTTCGAGCTCCATGAACCGTAAAACCTTTTTGTGTTCCAATTAATGCAATATCTAATAAAACACATTTAACCTACTCTTTATCGTTGCATTTTTTATAAAAACAAGGCTATTTTCAATAGACTTCTAAAAAATATTGTTTTACTAAGAAGTATAACTTAATGTCCGTCGGGGCATATAGCCCGGAAAGTAGTTGTTTCTTCTTAGTTGAAGAGTCACTGTTTTTAAAAAATATTTTTCAAGTTTGTTAGAATATATTATTTATTCTTATATATCTATTTATTTTTATTTTATAATTTGCTAGTTTTAAATAAGATTTTTGTTCATCATGTTTCTAGAGCAGGTGATCGTTTCAAAAGAATTACGTAATACCGAAAAAAAGACAATAGAGATGTTTACAAACTTGTAATGTTTTTACAAACTGTATACACTCAATGTGGTGAAAGTAGAGAACAGTTAAAAAAAGTTATGATGATAATTGACCCAGAATTTTTACGAGTTCCTCGAGTGTTTCTTGTTTTGCATTATTTGAAGTGACAATATTTATTTTAGACACAAAAATCTTTGAAAACATCAAGGATCATCCTGTATATAAATGTAATTAATTTAAAGTTTGTTGATATCATTCGGTGCGTATAAAATTTGAAGCGGTAACCTTGGAAAAAATTTATTAAATTTGTATAAAAACAAAGAATATGATATTAAAATATTTGTCTTGTGGCGATAAAAAAAAAGGAATACGTCGTATAATAACTCTACTGTTATTCTCGAAAGATCTGCTTATTAAAATTTTTGTTAATATTGAAAAAAAATTCCGTTATCCGGTCAATTTTTTTTTAATTATATGTTACTATGTTATTGGAAAATAAGGATCGCAACAGATTCAAAAAAGTGGTCAAATTTGTACAAAATTTTAAAAATATTCAAAAGAAACTTGAAAATTGAATATTATAGACATTAGGCAAATTATACAGAGTGAATTTTAAATATGGAACGTCGTAGAAGCTATAAACTTGTTATCGAATAAAGTAAGGCACACATTTCATGTTAAAGTATAGTGGACGTAATATTTTTAATGCATCCCCTTTAAGTTATAATGCAGACTATGACGGTATCGTATCGAATTACAGTCGAACAAAGAGCCGACAACTTTAAGTTCGCTCAATATCTATTACGGCAAGTTTACCATCATTATTTTCAGTCCATTTATCATATCTAAAGCTTTTGTTTCTGGTATACCCTGTATATTTTTATAAGTATCCAATAAAGCTTTATTGTAGGGTAGGGCGGGGCTAGTTGAGCATAGGGGCAAGTTGGGCAATCGAAATATCTCAAAAACCATACACGGCACGCGAAGGCATCAAATAGCAAAAAGAAGGGGTCGCGGGATGCGAACTCATCACGAGACTGCCAGTGGCGACTACTCGATCGAGTGAAGTACAAACACGCATTGTTTTTTTTGTAACCAAAAAGTGAAATAATTATAAATCGGAATATTTCCTCTGTAATAGTTATATGTTGTCCGATTTTAATTAGGTGAGTGTTAAACTTCCATACATTCACAGTACTTTTGATATGTATAAATATTTAGGGTATAATTCTGACAGGTTTTTGACAACCTCACTTTTGTTTTGAAATTTCGGATTGGGGTTAGTTGAGCTTAACTAACCCCACGACTTAGAACTAAAGTTATATATTCTTTTTATTCTTTTTAGGATGCGGACTTACAAAAGAAAGACTACGAGATGTTACTTTACTCAAAACTTAAATGATGCTGCAAACCCACTAGCCTTGGTAGGGCAACATCATTTAATGCTCAGATGCTTGAGATACATTGATGTTTTGTTCATTCTATTTTCGGTTTATTATTCAAATAAAATTACTTTTAATTGGATGGTTTTGTCACTAAGAGACTATAAATAAAAAGTTGAGTATCAAACAGAAATTTTATTTCATGTCCAGTTAACATTTAACCCATCATTTGGTTAGACATTCAAGTGCTCAATTTGCCCCATACCCTTGCTCAACTTACCTCACCCATGGGGTACGTTGAGCATACTTGACTTTCTGCATTTAATCAGCTGTAGCTCTCAAATTTGACTCCTAAGGAATAAATTACTATGGACACTTTTGCAAACAGATAAATTCGTGATCCTTCAGTATGCATAACAAGCCATTAATACTTATCGTTGAGGAGCTATAACCGCTCAAATGAAAAAGTGCCCAACTAGCCCCGCCCTACCACCTACTGGTGATCCTGGTTAGGATGTGAGAGAAAACATATTTCATACTATATAACGTGGTAAATAATTCGAATATATTTATTTCACTAATATTTATGCCCCAATCGACCCTACGTTTTTAAAGTCAATAACACTGCTTCATATTAACTTTATATTTAACCAAATTTGTGTTCTGAACCGTATCTCTAAACAGTTTTCCATAATTAAGAGGCAAGAGACAACGGATATTATAGAGCATTATTTTTTTGTATAGGTATACACTTTAAGATCGCATCACCCAGATAAAGCTTTTAATTGACATTTGATGAACGTCAAATTTTGGTGTTTAGAAAGTTCGGTGAAGGAACTATTTTTACAAATATTACATTCAATATCCTTTTTGGTGTGCGTCATCGTTTGTGACGTATATCCGGGTTTTGTGAATGTCGTTTATTTTATTTTCTATTTTGACATAAAGCTAACCTTAAATTTGATAAATAAAATCATCAGGATCGTATTCAGCCAAATTCGACGAGGCTATGACATTAATAATTACCCAGCTTCTTTTTCTAACTGAAAATACTTGAGAACATTCAAAATGCTGATGTTTCTCCGTGTATCTAGGCATATTTTTGCATTATTTAAATAAATATATCAATAAGATTATTATTCACTTTTCATAAATAATAATTGACCGTAAACAACAAAGTACAGACCTGACGAGAACTGTCAGTGGGACATTAGAAAAAGACACATTGCCGCTACGAAAGGTACGTCTGTATTTTGCATCCTATTTTGAATGATGTCATTTTCCCGATTGATAGGTCGCGCTTGCGTGTATTACATCAACATAAATGCCCAGCTTATTAATTGCTCCAAAGAGATGGGGTTTTCACTAGTTTCACTAGTCTATCAAAGAGATTTTTTTAGGCTTGGCTGGCATTTCATCTCATCAACACAGGGTGTTTTACTAATGTTGGTCAAACTCAAAGAGGAAAATATGTATTTTTTTAAATGGAACACCCTATAATTTTTGATCTTATTCGAAAGAGCAATCATTCTCCTTTCCAAAAATGTATAGTTTTCTATCTTTTGTTTCATTAACAACAAAGATATTCGAGGTTTCAATTAGTAGTACATTTTTAATTAGTAGTTTCATATGAACGTATTTTGATGCATAAAATCAACTCATGCTGTGACCGTTTGACGCATAACAACAAATTCATTAAAAGAAATTGGTTTTTGAGAACCCCATATTCTACAATTGTTTGTTACAAATGCCATTAATGTGAAACATTGCTTCATCAGACACAATTCATAATGAATTGGGTTCGTTTCTTAATAAGTCAAGTAAAGTCTCACATTCCATTACGCGTTTTTCATAATGTGACTTGTACAATTTTTGATAAGTCTGAATTTTGTATGGAGTTAATCTTAAAATTTTTAGACATCTTTGAACGTCACTCTTGCTAAGCTCTAAAATTCCAGCAATTTTTCTAATTGAAATTTTATGATCGTTATCATGTGGCACTTCATTAATTGACATCAACTTGTTTAAAAGACCATCATTATTTCTTGTTTTTTTTTAAGTGTGCAATGCAACCAGTTTCGATAAATTGTACATACAATTTTTTAATAAATTTCCTCCTGGATATCCTCCTTGTTTGAATTATTGATTTCGTTTCTGCATAAATTATTACAATTTGACCTTTTTCACTCACTGTATAGATCATTCCGAAACCGACTTATATGACTTAACAAAATTACTTTTGTCAAAATTGCTGATTTTGTTGTTATGCGTCAAACGGTCACGGCATGAGTTGATTTTAGGCATCAAAATACGTTCATATGGAACTACTAATTGAAAATGTACTACTACATGAAACTTCGAATATCTTTGTTGTTAATGGAACAAAAGATAGAAAACTATACATTTTTGGAAAGGAGAATGATTGCTCTTTCGAATGAGATCAAAAATTATAGGATTTTTCATTTAAAATAAAATATATTTCTCCCTTTGAATTTGACCAATATTAGTAAAGCACCCTGTGTTGATGAGATGAGATGCCAGCCAAGCCTAAAAAACCTCTTTGATAAACTAGTGAAACTAGTGAAAACTCTTTGGAGCAATTAATAAGCTGGGCATTTATGTTTAAAATCAGTCACTCTTATTTGGGACACCCTGTACATTTAAACGGTTCATTATTGTGATATTTTGATTAGGTTTAATCACAGACATGCCTTTTTTCCATTTCTTCCAACGTAATGAGTTAGAAGGACATTAACACTTCAGTAGCGTATATTTTAAGGTTTAAAAAGGTCGATTTGAAAAAAATTATTATCTAGTGTAAAGAAGTTAGTTTCTAGTTTGAAAACATTGTTCAAGAGAAGATTTATGTAATTTTCAACATTAATGTCATTACTATTCATTTTTTCTCGTTCTATAAAACTCTAAACAGTGTTTTTTCCTTATTTTCCATCCTTTATTGTCTAACGGTGTTAAATCAGGACTATTTGGTGACCACTCCCTTTTTTTTCTTCCAAAATCATTCGTATGTAAGGAATTACCCTGTATTATTCAAATTAAGTACATTTAACATTACGTAAAACACATGAACTTCTTAAAAATACTTCTATTGTTACACATTGTAAATAACTCCCATCTCAAGTAAAAGTGAACCTCCTTTTTTTCCCACGATTATTTAATTTGTTTTCTCATTGTTGACCTTCCAGCCGAATATTGTTTAACCAAGCAATTGTTGCATTTCTACATATTCGTCATTAGAATATCAGCAAGGCCTTAAATTTATTACAATCTTTTGTCTACAAAACACAATTTCGTCATAATAGATCTCTTTTTCTGAGTAATGTAAAGACCTATGATATTTCGTTGGTAACGCCGAATGTTTCGGTATCGCCCTGTATAATTCAGTGTATAATACTAAAAGTTCTGGCAAATGACCGGCATCTAGCAGACAACGTTCAAGACGATAACTTTTTTTTCCCCATTACCCATTAAGTATGCCATTCTTTATTTAATGTTTCAGACAAGGTTATATTTTACTACCCACTTTATAACGTGCATTATTTTTCAATTTGCGTTAACTAAAAAAAATGACTTTAAAACATATTTTCGTTTATAAGTAATGGAATATTTTACTGGGAGTCGTAAAATCATAGCACGTTTTTGTTCTGTCTCGCTATGGTGCCAAGCTTGTGAAATACGTTTCGTAACAGCGTCTGCTGACATATATATTTAAGTGTATGGAACAATATTAAGAAAACTGAAGTGAAAACACAAATAACTACACGAAATTTTTTCTAGTAAACCGATCCCTTATGAAAATTTCACCGTACGCACATGATATTGATTTTTACAAATAAATAAACCCTTCTTAAAAATTTTATTGCACGCACATGCTAGATGAACATTTTTTCTAATGAACTGATACCTCGTATTTACATGATCTTGATATTTTTACTATTAAATTGATCCCTTATAAAAATGTTATCGTGAGCCTATGAGAAAAGGAAATTTTTACTGCCAACAGAAGTGAAAACACAAATAACTAGATGGAAATATTTGCTAGTAAATCGAGCCCTCATAAAACTTATCGTACGCACATTATATTGTCATTTTTACAAATAAATGAACCCTTCCTAAAAATTTTATCGTACGCACATGCTCGATGAAAATTTTCTTTAATATATTGACACACATAATAGCTCATGCAAAGCGTGACGATGACGCGAGTTGATACAAACTATTTCACATCCCCTGTATAATAATAGCTGACTGTTGACTTCGGTCAATTTTCAAACGAATCAAATTGTCGATTTTGATAATGACGAGCATCTTTTTTTTTCGGTTAAATACCATTGGCAACTTGAAAAGGCCAACAACATTGTTCAGTTTTTGTCCGATGAGTTGTCATTTAAGTCATTGGTCTCATATAAATTTGCCCTTTCGGCGATGTTGGCAAAAAACTATGAAACAATTTAGATACATTTAATTGGGAATAATTGACAAGTTCGCGTTATACGAGGGTATAACTAAATTTACGTTAAACAACTTTGAAACTGAAACGTATAATTTACTAGAATCAGTAGAATACACTATAGTTCGACCTCGGTATACTACGTATCATTTCAAATTGTAAATTTGTTGTCTTTAGGCTATGTTCATAAAAAAAAACTAATTTGGTTTTTGTAGATGAGGTCTCACGTAATATACTTAAATCTTATTAACAAGAATCGTGATATTGAAGCTATGACTTTCAATTTATCATTTTCTCATTGAACTAGAAACTAGATTATATGGTCGACAATAATTTGAATATCTCGGTAAGTTGGAGAAAAAAAATCATTGTGTTTTGTTTGAACGCTTGAGGATATAGTTTGCATTGAGAAAAATTGATCCAAAATGGAATAAATATCAATTTGACATGTAATATGTAGAGATCTACAAAATTGTTCAGTTTTTAAGCAAAAATTGTTAAAATAATTGTCAATTTGACATGTTATATGAAGGAATCTGGGAAACAATTAGGTTTCTAGGCAAAAAAATATTTTGAGTATCTCGGTAGCATGGAAGAAAAATCGGAATTATTTGAT
>CAJUYI010002701.1:0-28943 GCA_910591695.1 Galerucella pusilla | reverse complement strand
CGGCACCATTCAGGATATCAGGGACTAGGACATGCGTTATTTGAAACTTAGGTACATTAGGAAGGGAAAATAAATCTTCTCCTTTTATGAAAAGCTTTTAGTCTATAGATATTTTTTAATAGGTTGGGCAAATGAAAAACTTATTTTAAAATTTCCCATTATGAAAATATTCAATAATTTATAACACACCTTAATGTCGAGATAAAAAACAAAATTTCAAATCTTATTCATTGTTAGTCTTCCAGAATTATATCAATCTATAAATTGAAATATTCAAAATAACGGACCCAAAAAATATGCCTACCTCTATCCTTTTATATTCTCCTGATATTGAATAAATCTAAAATTAACATGAAACTCCCAAAATCCCGAATTTACTTACTCCAATTCCTCCCAGTCGCTGTATTCCTCCATATACCATTAATATTCACATTATTAAATTCACTTTTAATTAAATAAAATGTCCGATCGACACACTCCGCCACGACATAATCACGATATCAACTGACTAATTGTAATAAAATTGACCGGTTGTTTTTACTAAAATGTCACAAAAAAACCTACTTAGATATTATTCGTTAAATTGAGTAGTGTGCGCGGAACGCTAGTTTTCGTTGTATATACACAGCCGCCTAAAAACATTAGTTCAAATTTTCAGGTTACCGAGTTACTGTTGCCGAAATTTTCTGCTTTTGGATAGCGCGATTTATTAAATAATAATTGGGGATTCGTTTCATTTGGTTTTGAGTGCTGAAAATATTTGTTTTTTTTTTAAATAACTATATTAATGTGGGGAAAACGATTAAAGATTTATACAGAATTCGGCAAAAGTCCGGGACCGGACAAATATCGAAGGAAATATAAATTTTTTGAAATATACATGGTGTTCCAATAAAGTGTGCCGTGTCAAAGTTATACAGGGTGTACCAATCTTATTACAAACTTCGGTATGTGGGTTATTTTAAGAGATATCAAAAAATGTTATTAACAAAAATAGTAGATGTTTTTAAGGTCCATATTTTGAAATTATATCGAACTGTACAGAGTGCTGCATAACTCCGTTACAAACCAAACATATGATTTTTCAAATAGTAACCCCTGTATATTATACCGAATTCGGATTGGTTACATTTTTTTGAAGCTTTTGATATGAGGCTTTGCCACGTTATACAGAGTCCTTCAAAAGATATGGACACGTTTATGTGAAAATCGTAGGTAAATCAACGCTCTGTAGCTTTTTGTATGTTGAGGAAAAAAAATGTATTTTGCCAAACAGAGTTTCCTAACATGATGCAATATCTCCGTATCCTATTGAATTTCAATTATATTCTTTCTTGTATACAGGGTGAACGGAAACTCGTCATTTTCTTTCTTCTTTCAAATGGAACACCCTGTATTGTATAGCAAAAATAAAATCTTCGATTATGTAACTTTAATTTTTGTTAAGCATTCCCTATACCCAAAGTTTATAAAAACACAGTTTTCTTGTAATATCTATTGTAAACTATTATTATTGACCTATTATGTGGAAGCAATAAACGTTGTATGTAACAAAAAATCCTAATTAATGTTAAACTTTGATGAATAATTCATTTTAAACAAAACAAGCTACCAAAAGTATAATCCCAACCGTAATATTAAGCTGAAGGTTCAAAGTGTTCACTGTTAACATCAATGCAATGCTGTAAGAGGGGGCCCAACTGATTGGCCTGCTCGGTCACCCGATTTAACAAAAGTATATTTATTTTTTTCGGGTCTTGTGAGGAATAAGTTTATAAAATTCCCGGCTATTAGAGATGACATGAAAGAGATAATTAGTGCGGCATTTCGATCTGCTAACGTTGATGTGCTGAGAAATGTTAGTCGATCATTTGAACTATTCTGCAGCATTGCATTGATGTTAACGGTGAACATTTTGAACCTTTAGTTTAATATTACGGTTGGGATTATACTTTTGACGGCTAGTTTTGTTTAGAATAAATTTTTCATTAAAATTCATCATCAATTAGGATTTTTTGTTACATACAACGTTTAAGTCTTTCACATAATAGGTCAGTAGTTATATTTTACAATAAATATTACAAAATAACTGTGTTTTTATGAACTTTGGGTATAGGGAATGCTTGACAAAAATTAAAGTTACATAATCGAAGATTCTATTTTTGCTATAAAATACAGGGTGTTCCATTTGAAATAAGAAAGAAAATGACAGGTTCGAGTTTCCGTTCGCCCTGTATACAAGAAAGAATATAATTGAAATTTAATAGGATACGGAGATATCGCATCATGTAACGAAACTCTGTTTGGCAAAATACATTTTTTTTCTTCAGCGTACAACAAGCTACAGAGCGTTGATTTACCTACGATTTTCACATAAACGTGTCCATATCTTTTGAAGGACTCTGTATAACGTGGCAAAACCCCATATCAAAAGCTTCAAAAAAATGTAATTAATCCGAATTTGGTATAATATATAGGGGTTCCCATTTGAAAAACCATATATTTGGTTTGTAACGGAGTTAAGCAGCACTCTGTATAGTTCGATATAATTTCAAAATATGGTCCTTCAACACATCTACCATTTTTGTTGATAACATTTTTTTACTTCTCCTAAAATAACCCATATACCGAAGTTTGTCGTAAGGTTGGTACACCCTGTATATTTTCTTATGAAACACCCTGTACTTTATTGCATTTTCTGATTGCCCCTAAAAAATATAATACTTCTTCATAATGGTTCCTTATACCTAAATACAGAGGGTTCCGAGTTATGCAGACTTTTTTAAAAATGTGAACATTTCGAAAAAAATTAATAATAGCTCATTGATATAAAAAATTCTAGCAAATTTTCTCTTACATCTAAATAGTTGGACATTCGTTGAATGTATTCCACGATTGAATACTAAATATCTCTTTACAGGGTGTTCAGAATTTTCAGTTTCATTATTAGTTCATTCAATGTGCAATATGAGGCTTATTTTAAATGGAACACCCTGTATTTTAATAATTCATAATATTCAAAAAAATGTCCTCTTTCGAATGGTATAAGGGTGTTCTATACCTAGATATTATACTTTTCGTGCAATTTACAATTTTCTTAAATTTTATGCTAAATAGATTTTAAAACATCTCTCTAAATTTCAAACTAATGATTTTGGCATAGTTGTAAGAAATTTAATAGATCACGTTTCAAGCCTTCAGAAAATATAGGGTTTTGCTATCCTATACCGAGCGGTTAAAAAGATATAGCCACTATCACAGAAAAATCACTATCCACTTAGAGACATTTTATGAAATAACAAAAAGTTTGACATTTGAAGTCTAGTAATAGGTACGGGTCTAGACAAAGAAGGATTTTTATCAATCTATATTTTCAGTTGTTGTCAAGTATTTATCTGTTCCAAATTTATTTCTTCAAAAATGTCTTTTGCGCTTATAATTTTTACTTAAATCACTGAAATATTAGAAGAAATAACTTGGCCAATAATAAAAGTCTTCCCTATACCTACCTATTGAATTGTTTCATCGTATTTACTTAAAATTATAAAACATTTCAATATCTCTAACAAAATAGATATTTGGAAACGCGCTACCCTCCAGATATTCATGCTAAGTAACAGCGCTGAAGTATCTATCGCAAGTCAATGTTTTTCCTTTGCCCTTTACAGATATTACACTATTATTTTGCGCAGACCTTCTCAAGGTCACAGCTCACGAAAGTTTTCTTAAATTTAAAAATATAATAGTAGGTAGATCAGGGCATTTAGGGGAAATAGAGGAAATTTTTGAGCACAACAGATATCGAGATGCGATTTTCTGCATTGTGTTCGGGAAGGTCCCAGAAAATACTGGGAAAAATGTGGGTTCTTTTCTGAAAAACATTTTCTGGACCGGAAAATGCTTTTTCCAATTGTATCATTACTTGCTCCATTATAGAAATGATTGGAAACTCGGAAATATCGCTCGGAAATCGTTAATCGCGCATTAGAATTACCCGGGGGTGCACGGGAGTGGCTCTGTGGGGGTACGCAGGGGGTGAATTGGGGAAGGAATAGCAGCGTGCATGAAAATCGCTCCAAACTCGTTACTTGGGGATTTTTGGGGATACTGAATCCAATTCTGTCATTGGATTTACCCAGGGGCGCCTATGTAGGGGTATCCGGGGGGTCATTCTGGGGGAAAAATTGCATAGTCTATAGGAAGCGCTCCAAATTCGTTACTCGAGGGGTTTTCGAGGATGCCGAGTAAGAGTTTAAAGCGCTTCCCATGGACTATGCAATTTTTCCCTCAGAATGACCACCCGGATACCCCTGCAGAGGCGCCCCTGAACGCCTTCGGGAAATTCTTATGTCAGAATCGAGTTCGGCATCCCGAAAACCCCCCGAGTAACGATTTTTGAGATATTTACATGAAGTGTTCGATTTCCCCCCAAGAATGACCCCCCGGATACAACTGCAGAGGCGCCCCCGGGTAATTCCAATGCCAGAATTGAATTCAGCATCCCCGAAAACCCTCGAGTAACAAGTTTGTTTGGAGCGATTTTCATGCACACTGCAATTCCTCACCAATTCACCCGCCCCCTGTGCACCCCCGGGTAATTCTAATGCCCAAGGTAACGATTTCCGAGCGATTTTTCCGAGTTTCCAATCGATCCCGTAATGATGCAATTGGAAAAGCATTTTCCGGTCCAGAAAGTGTTTTTCAAAAAAGTTTTTCTGGGACCTTCCCAAACAATGCAGAAAACCGCATCTCGATATCTGTTGTGCTCCAAAATTTCCTTTATTCGGATGATTTTGTTCTAAATGCCCTGGACTATAGGTTGAGAATTGGTTGGAGAATTTTTAAACTTTAAAGAGGGAATTGATAATTAATTGTTGGGTAATAATTTTGCGTCGTTCTTAAAAAATCTTGTACCAGTAGATAGCTGAAAGAAATTGACTTATTTTCATAAGAAAATTCACCAATAAAAACGTATTTTTAGAAACATTCTGGCCAAAATTAATTTAATTAATTAATACAGCCCTGGACAATGTCACAAAGTATGTAATGTAATATGTCAGGTATGCAACCAAACATACCTACTAGCAATGTGAAACAACAGTTGCCTATTGTTCTTGAACAGCTGGTATTATTTAGGTGGAGGGCGTTGGTATTGATGCCCTGGACTATAGGTCGAGGATTGGTTAGAGAATTTTTAAACTTAAAAGGGGGAATTGATAATTAATTGTTGGGTAATAATTTTGCGTCGTTCTGAAAAAATCTTGTACCAGCAGATAGCTGAAAGAAATGGACTTATTTTCATAAGAAAATTTACCAATAAAAACGTATTTTCAGAAACATTCTGGCCAAAATTTCAAAAATCCAAAGTGAAAATGAAAAAGAACAAGAAACCTACCGACTGAAATTCATAAATTCACAGAAACAATACCAGCAAACCGTAGATCACATGCAAAGAAAATATCAATGTTTGACGAAACTGTGAGTAGGTACTCATAAACTTATTCATCACCGGCTACGAAATTTGCATTTTCTTTTTTTTTTCAGTTTCGAAGAAGTCAGACAAAGATACGAACGTCGAGAATCGAAACAAGAAGACTTAAACATAATATCGGACTTGAAGCAAATAATAACCGAACAAGAAAAAGACCTAAACTGCTTAAACGAAGAAAAACGATATTTCCAAATGAAATTAATAGCCTTAGAAAATTCCTTAGACAACAAATGCTCATCTGAAGATGAATCTGTAAGGGATGAAACGATCACCGATAATTCAATTGCCTTAACTAAAAATATGATGAATCCTAATCTTGATCAAACGGGAAGTAAGGAACTTATTTCAATTTGTCTACCTATTGTGCCTGATTTAAATCAACAAGCTAGCCATTTATCGATACCTCCAACGATACAAGAATGCGACGAATAATACTGTGTCTACCGCTACTATTGCGTGTCCTTCTATAGTGATACAGTTTCATTTGAATTGAAAGTTTATTTTTGGAAATATTGGAAGTATTTCGACAGTCAATACACTGAAGCTAGGCTTGTATTTTTCGTTTACTGCTTTAATATCAAAAGGCAGCTTGAATAGTTGAAGTGAAAGTTACCTACTACTGCCCATATGCAGGAACGCCTTTTATGTATTTGTATATCGTTGAATAAACATTTATTTTGTATTTTTTTTGAGTTTTTTTGTCCTCGCCACATTTATTTGACGAAATTGTTGTATAATACAGCCCTTTGTCACAAAATATGTAATGTAAGATGTCAGGTACGCAACCAAACATACTTACTAATAATGTGAAACAACAGTTGCCTATTGTCCTTGAACAGTTGGTATTATTTAGGTGGAGGGAGTTGGTATTGATTCGTGACTCGATGGGTACATGTATTAGAATCCTGTCTGTTGAAGTAAATTAATATATTAAATTTTATATTTTATGAGTTTTTTTTATCCTCATCACATTTATTTGACGAAATTGTTGTATAATACAGCCCCCTTAGCAATGCACTGTCACAGAATATGTTGAATGTCAGGTATGCAACCAAACATACCTACTAGCAATGTGAAACAACAGTTGCATAGATAAAGAAACTCCTATTGTCTTTAAACAGTTGATAATATTTAGATGGAGGGAGTTGGTTTTATTCGTGACTCGATGGGTACGTCTGTTGAAGTAAATTAATATATTAAATTTTGAGTTTTTTTTGTCCTCGCCATATGTATTGACGAAATTGTTGTATAATACAGCCCTGAACAATGCTCTTTGTCACAAAATATGTTATGTGAGATGTCAGGTATGCAACCAAACATACCTACTAGCAATGTGAAACAACAGTTGCCTATTGTCCTTGAACATTTGGTATTGGGCGGAGTAGAATTCAATGAGACCTCTGGAGGAAAAAATTGTAACTGTCGCAACGAGTAAAATAATTCGTTTTGCATTGTTTTTGTATTATATGCAAGTCAACGTAATTACCGTGAATTCGTACTTTATTTGTTTAATTTTGTGTCAGTGACAAGTTTAAAACTGTGTTTTTCTATTTAACTCAACTATCATCATTTCTGAGGTAATATTCTTATATAATCAGAGATATTATGGAAGAGGTTATGTTATTCTATTTTTTGTTTTCATTGCAGATCAAAGAGAAAATAAGTCGTTATTAAATATTGAAAATATTACTCAAAACAAACCTACCTTCCCTGCAACTTTTGTAGATATAATTATATCAAAAATAAAATAAAAACACGAAATCACGCCTAAAACTAAACAGTTAATTGAACGCTTGTTGTACTTTTCACAAATATCAACCATACCTATTACTCAAAAAATAAAAATATAAGTAGTCAAAGTTTAGTTTAACAACACAAAATACTAAAGCACAATCAAAAAAAAGGAAAAGTTTTACAAAACACACACTGAAAACAACTTAAACAGCAAAATGAAACTACGTAAATATCAAAGGGCTTATACGGCAGCTGATTTGTTTTACTAGTTGCTAAGATGACATTGACATTTCAGAGCGCCATCTATCGAATTCTACTCTTCCCAATAATACAGCCCTGAACAATCCTGTTTGTCACAAAATATGTTGGATGTCAGGTATGCAACCAAACATACCTACTAGCCATATGAAACAACAGTTGCATAGATAAAGAAATTTATATTGTCTTTGAACAGTTGGTATTGACTCGTGACTCCATGAGCACATGTATTAGAAACATGTCTGTTGAAGTAAATTAATAAAACTAGATGATAATAATAAAGTGGAACTTCATTAATAGTTATTTAACCAACAAGTGTATTAATGAGGGCCATTAACAATCGAGATAATTTAACGCTCTGCTCTGCTCGTGCGTTAATGTTTATGAATAATGACACTGAAATGTTTGGTTGCCTACACCAAAGGTAACTGTCAATATAAGATGTGCGTTGGGTTGCCTACAGAGAAATCGTTGATTAATGTAAATCGTGCATTAATAGGGGGTCATTAATGTATGATTCCGTCCAATTTTGAGAACGTTAATAGCATATGTTAATACACGGGCGACGAAAAAATCAATTAAAGATCAACGCCACAAAATAATATAACAATAAACACCTCCATGTTGCGGTGGATCGTATTACAGTGACATCTAGCGACTCTTTTGTTCACACCAGGTTTTCTAGACTCCGTTTCACGTAAGAATAATCCACTCTATCTACTTGAAGCTGCAGTTGTATGCGCAAATACGTCCCAAACGATTTTTTAAAATGTTTCATGTCATAAACATTTTTTGTTATTGGAAATTTTGAAATAAGGATAGGTATGGAAATATAGAAATAGTATTATAATGTCATTTATTTAAAAATTGCAAATACAAACAAATCAATGTGTTAAATACATAATAATAAGCGTTTAATATATTCCAGTACTTCCATTGATGATGTCTTCAAAGATTTTCCCAAGAATGTCAGATAACAAAGCGTTGTTATCGTTTATAAAGGTAGCAGCATTATCGTTGAGCACAGTATTTATCAGAGCAGTAAATTCAGTATTATTGAGAAGACCATTCAAGTTAAACTGAAAAAATCATTTTTATATATAATCGAAAACTAATGAAAGTCAATTCAACAAAAAATTTCTTTTTTACAGGTGAAAATTAAATTGAAAACTTACTGTAGCTGTAGCCAAATTTATAAGAACTTTAAGATTCTCAACTTTGATATGACTAAGATCAGATAAATCAGCTGTTCCGCTTATAGTAAGGTCGATTTCTGTTATGTCTATGCTAAAATAAAAACCATAATTATTAATAATTGTTTTTCAAAAAACAACAAATATGTTTATTAATAATTAAAGGAAATTCCTTCGAGAGATAAAAAGTCTTACTTCAACAGCTAGCGACTACCTGCTTTATCTCAACTGTAGGTATATTAATCACCCTGTATATGTACTTTCATCTGCAATATATCGTTAAATGATGGGTAGGTACTTAGTATAGAGGATCATACATTACAACACAATAAATATACGCACACAAAAGATTATTTACGCAGCAAAAATGTTATTGATAATTTTATATCTTTAAGTATTCTCTTGAAAGACAATCAAAGTTATTTTAAAATAAGGAACGTATCTTTCCACTAGATAAAATATCTGATAAGAGAAGTAGTACAATATGTAGATAATAATCTTGTTTTAAAAAAAAAATATTTCGGATTTTTTAACATCTCAGTTTTGCATACACTTGTAAACGTTAATTATGATATTTTATTATAGGTATTTTAACTTAAAACTTTGTGAAATATTTTCCAGTCTACATTCTCCCAATAATTATTTTTACCTTTGCTTCCCTGATCCATACAAAGGAATCAATTCAGCTACAACCACATCAACATCAGCACCAAACTGAGCATTCAGATCAGGAATGTATAAAGAGATATTTAAAGCTTTTGTTCCAATGTTAACATCTATGTATGTAGCAATCAAGCTCTTTATTCCAGATATTGTGATACCAGTCAAAGCAATAGTTCCCCTAAAAATAAGTTATATTTAAAAAAATAAGTAACCAATATATACAGGACGTATAAAAAAACAAATCAAACTTACGATAGTGATGAATCAGTCGAATTTTCCTCGAAATTTATATCATCTAAAATCAATGGTTCATCTAGTTTACTTATTAAGGAATTGATTGAGGCGTTTATCAAATTGCTTATAAAACTTCCTAATTCACCATGTTCAGCAGCTTCATCTGTAAAATATTTATTATATATAATAATATAATAATAAGAATAAGAAGAATGACTATAGGTATATACTAGAATTTCTGTCAAACCGTTTAGGATAAATAGCTCCAATGAAATAGGCATAAGTACACTGAGAAAAAATAATAAATTGGCTGTTATAATAATCGAAATGGTTGATACTTTTATATAAGTACGCCATTTATAATTATTATAACTGAACTTACTTATATCAACTGGCGAAAAAGCCGCAATGGCACCAGATAAAGCAAAAGCTAATATTAAAAATTTCATTTTAAGCACAAGTATTATTTTTACGCCTACTCTAAGCTATTGTGTAGTATTTATAACAATTTTTTTATCTATTCAAATATCTTCTGCCTGTTATGATTAGATCTTAAGTGTTTAGATACCAGTATACTGAAAATTTCCGACAAAACCATCAATAATATTACTTTATCATGAATTTCGTTGTTAAGTTTTATTAAAAACTGTAAAAATGATAGCTTTGAGTTGTAACTAAATATTTTCCATACATGTGCTTCCCTCTAATTGTGGTTTATTACACTGACACTTAACTGCTTATATGGGAATCCCTCTTGATCAGTGTTTTACCTATAGAGAAGAGAGTCGGCACGCCATTGGAAATATTATTATTTGTTTTAACTCATTTGATGATACATTATAAAAATTGGAGTATGATCAATAGAAAGGTACCTATAAATAAACAAGAGCCAATAAAGTTGTATATAAAAAAAACAGGATGCGGTGGGTAGATTGTGTGTGAATTGAACTTGTTTGTGTTGGTTTGTTTTATTATAAAAGAACTTGAATGACCTGACATATTTCTATTTTCTGTTTTGAATCCATAAGGAACTGTAAAAGGTGTATTTTTTTTTATTCATCATGTAAGTATGATACTATACTGATCACAAACCAATGAATGATTTCATGTAAGTTTGGTTGCCTATACCAAAATCGTTTTTATTAATAGAAAATTAGTATTCTATTATTTGTAGCATGGCCACCTAGAATACAAGGCCGGAATCCTAGATTTGGCAACGTGGCGCACCTGTCAAATAGTGGGCCGATGAAACGACTTGTAGGCCTACTACAATGGTGAGAAATATTAAATAAACCAAGCTATAGAACATTTTTAACGAATAAAAATCGAAATATTCATAGGTAGACAAAATAAAAATGCAAAAGGTAATTTATTGATAAGAATATAAAATATGAAGAAAATCAGCTTCTACCTTCTCCTACAGCTGACCAGACACCACCTTAAAATAATTATTTCTTCGCCTTTTATTTCTTAATAAACCTTTATTAATACAAACTGAACTACATACAATAATATGCGAGATAATATGGGTACAACAGAATTCTTGAGAAGTAAATAAATAGTGGGTATTTAAAATCATTAAACTAGATAGAATGTACAGAACTATTGTAATTAAGAATTTTTCTTTGTTTACATTTTGTTTCATGATTATTATTTATATGTTTCTTATTAGCTTGTAATTTTAACTCAATTGTTTTTAAATGGTTATTTATAAAAATATTTGCTAAAATAGATAATGTCATTTCTAAAAGAAAACTGGTTCAGATAGAATAGTTAATCTGCCTCTAACTTTGACCTTCCTCATGGTCTTGTGTTTGATCACTAACCACAACATTTATACAATTTAGACATTCTAATTTTCTAGAAACTTTGAGACTTACATAACCAGCTCTAAACTGAACTACTAAATTTTATACTTGCCGAGATGTTATTAGTAAACTAATATAAAGAATATCAATACAAATTCATGTGTGGTTACTTGTTCATCTTATTTACGAATATTTAACAGCACAAGATTATTAATATTGAATTGAATTTGTCCATATTGTGCATTTTTATACAATAAATTTTGCTCTATTCTTACCTCGATATCCTCGATTATCATTGATTCAAATATTTTTATACTACACCTTACATCTGGTTTATCATTGCCAAATCCGATCAGATATAAATATATACAGTTTGTTTGTTGATGACACTGCCACTTCTCTAAATGAACACTCAATTTAGATTTAAACTGTTCACACAAATTTAAAACATTCACTATCACATCACTGTTCAACAATTCCTCTTGTTGTTCCTGTTGTCTATCTAGTACCCTTCTTCATATTCCAGGATTACTTCTTGCTGCTGGATTCTTCTTTACTGAAAGATATTTTGGGTGACTGGGAAATATTTGTGGTATTAGATTTTCCTTTAATACAGGTCTTTTCCTTGTAAATATTTATCACCATCCTTATCCTTGTACACTTCAGTGAATGAAATTTGATGTTTGATTCCCACTTTCCAGTTTGCACGTGGGATACTTCTCAACCATTTGTTCTTCACCTCATTACTTTGTGGAAACTTGAATACTGTAATATATCCTTCACTGTTGGGAGCATAACTTGAAGTACAACTTGGTACCAAACATTTCACAGGCATCTACAACAAAATAAAATATTTAATAGTACATAAGTAATTAACCTTATTGGCTTAATTTATAAATATATTTCATTTAGGTGAGTCCAATGTGGGATGGCTTAACAAGAATCAAAAATTGGATAATAATATAAAAATTAGTCTTGGTTCAAGTCATCTCTAAACATTTTCAATGAGTTTTAGAAAATTTATAACCATACTTTATTTGATACAATTACCATGTTATGCCTTATATTTTATATGAGTCCACAGAACAGAGTGTATGTTTACAAATTATACTGATGCTAAAATCTTTTTATTTCATATATATTATCAAATATCTTACCTCTAAAACTAAACACAAACAGAAGTCTTATGTTGAACTTGTCAGGCTGTTAACTGCGAAAAAACGAGCACAAAGTTCATAAACTTGATTTAAAAAGATTGTACATACTATTACATACTTAAGATCACCTATTACATATCACGAATTATCAACATACGCGCATTATAAACGTAAATAAATATTATATCGACTGATTTCACGGTCTCGCCATGATAAAAATCTGACTTGATCGGCCCACTATTCACTGTTGCCAAATTTCAGCATTCCGGCCTAGTATTGTAGATGGCCATGATTTGTAGCTTAAAAATGCTCGGTTAACTGAAAAGAACTCTATTTTCGACAAACTATTTATCAAATAAAATGGGGAAGAATTTGAAACATCGAATAGTTTGTACGAACGATTACTATCACTCGATCACAACTGTCATCGTTAACTTTAATGATTCTATTTTCTGACAGGGTCATAGATCATCTGCGGTTTTGACCTTTTAAGAAGGTCAGATAGGTTATATTTAAAAAAACAGAAATTTATCTGTTAGCATTTTTCATCTTTATTAATACACTTTGGACGACCGTGTGCCGTAAACCGGTCTTCAAATATATTTTCGATTTAAGGTTTACAGTAAGAGTTCCTGAAAAAATGTCTTGGTTTGGTGATGTTGAATTGGGTCCTCCTATAGAAGTGTTTGCCCTCACTAAAGCCTTTGCTGAAGATACTTTTGATAAAAAAGTTAATCTTGGAGTTGGAGGTAAGCAAAAATGTCGTAGCTGGAATGTTGTAAAGACAACTTACCTATTATATAATTTTCTTTCAATTATCTAATATTAATATATTATATATGGTGTTATTTAATATGGTTCCCTATAATTATAAAAATCATAAAGTTGCTTTCAGTACAACATTGAAGGCATTTTAATCATTGAGTTAGATTCTACACAATAAATAATTACATTGGTGTACCACAAGGGTCAATTAACAATATTTATATCTGATTACAGCATACAGAACTGGAGAAGGTAAACCATGGGTCCTACCAGTTGTTAGAATAGCTGAAAAAGCATTAGCTAATGATGAATCTCTGAACAAAGAGTACCTTCCAGTTTTGGGACTGGAGGCATTTAGTTCAGCAGCTACTACTATGTTATTAGGACAAGATGCAGAGGTGGTTCAACAATCCAAAGTAAATTAGTTATCAATAATTTTAATATTGTTTGAACTGAATTCTGATCAATTTCTTTCAGGCTTTTGGACTTCAATGTCTTTCTGGTACAGGAGCTTTAAGAGTGGGAGCAGAGTTTCTTGCAAGAGTTTTAGAAAAGAAAATATTTTACTATTCTGAACCAACTTGGGGTAATATTATTTATAGTTTTTTAATATATTTTGTGTGTATAGAGACTGTTCATCATTCCTCATGTCTATTTTTTTCATTTACATTCTAGAAAACCACAAGTTAATTTTCAAAAGTTCAGGTTTTGAAGAAGGTCGCTCCTACCGTTATTGGGACAATGCCACTCGTGGCTTAGATTTCGATGGTATGATAGAAGATTTAAGAAATGCCCCAAAAGATTCCGTCATCATTTTGCACGCTTGTGCTCATAACCCCACAGGTAATGTACATTTTTTATTTATCGAAGCAAAAACTTTATTTATGTTTGTGTATATAAAAATACGTAGGTCAGCAGTTAATCTATGGCTCGTCGTACTTACGTTATATAAAAATGATAGTAAAGCCTGAAATATTGGATAAAAGCATATAATTATTTAATCAGAAGAAGCTTTTTAGAATGTAGATGATATTTTATCATATATAGGTAAATCAAGATATTTTGTGATTCGTCTGTGTTGAATGCATTCGATTTGTTGGTAAAATTATGTTGAACTTGTTTGTTTGAAATTAAATTTTACGTGAAATACTCACACATTTTCTGTTCCCAATTATACAAAATTTAAAATTAACTTAATTATATTTATTTGATGTTTTCATTTTAACTTGGTTTGTCTTTTTTCCTTTTAAAAACTAGTACAAAATGTGTTGGGACGCTACTGTATGGTTTTAAATCTTAATTACATGGAATTTTGTTTTCAGGAACCGATCCAACTGAAGAACAATGGACCGAAATCGCTGAAGTTATGAAAGAAAGAAAATTATTCCCATTTTTCGATTGCGCTTACCAAGGCTTCGCTTCTGGTAGTTTAATCAAAGACGCATCTATTGTTAGAAAGTTTGCAGCTGAAGGATTCGAATTTTTCTGCGCTCAAAGTTTTGCCAAAAACTTCGGTCTTTATAGTATGTATTTTTTTCTTGTCGTAATGTATTGTTAATTTTTCATATTATTCTTTTAGACGAACGTGTTGGAAATTTGACAGTTGTAGTTAATAACACCGATTTAGTACCTGCTGTTAAATCACAACTTACTCTAATTGTAAGAGGAATGTACTCCAATCCACCAAGTCATGGCGCTAGAATTGTAGCTTATGTACTCAACAATCCCGATTTGTACAACCAATGGTATGTATTACAATTATACATTAAAATATTCTTATCTTCGAGGACTTTTTTTCTTATTGCTCATTCTTGTGTTTTGGTTTAAAATTGTGGGTTATGTTATCGAATAAGTATTGCCATTTTAGTTATTTGTATTGTAGACAAGTGACAGTTGACAAGGGCGAACCACAGATAATTCTACAGTTGGTAGAGATGAGTCAAACAATGATTTGAAACTGCTACTGTAGAATCACAGTGACTGAAAGTCAAGATGCATATTTTTGGTAGTCTTTACGTATTTTTGTGTGTAATGTGAATTTAAATTTTGTTCTTATTATTTTTGGTAGTTTCTCGCGAGATCCCGTTGATATAACGGGAACTGTTATTCAGTTCCCACTACATTTTTGCGATAGAAGGGCAATAGGGGAGTATGTTAATGACGTAATATGTGGCGCAATAAGTTATAAAACGGGATCTCTTTCAGTTCCCGCACCTAGGAGTATAGTTACTGGCGGTTATAGAAATTTGACTGAAATTTCAGTATAATATTGAAGATAATTTATTATTTTATGTATAAGATCCACGGAGCTAGTAACTGCGAAAAAGCGTTCATTTACATTCTAAAAAGCTGAAAAAACACCGTTTCATTATATTTTCTCAATCAATCCATATGATTCACCCTAGGGTGAAAATAATCATCCGAAACTCGTAGCCTGACTGAACTATGCAACGTTACTTGTGATGACATAACTACGAGAAGGCTAGTACCAAAAAAATCGTCAATTATAGTTAAAACTAAAAAAAAACATTTTTCGAACAATAGGAACAATGAAACCACAAGAAACTTTGTAACTCGTCACTTTTTATTGAGGTTATGTTTATATATTATTTTTTTCAAGTTAATTCTATTCGGTTAACCGGTTGATTTTCGCGAGAGATCATGAACGATAACAACCTTTAAAATTTCTTTGGTGGGGGTATAACCGCTCTGTAACCGACTTCACATCAACGGTATCTCACGAAAAAATACTTTATGTATTGCCATTTTAGTTATTTGTATTTGTAGTGTAGACAAGTGACAGTTGACAAGGGCGAACCACAGATAATTCTACAGTTGGTAGAGATGAGTCAAACGATGATTTGAAACTGCTACTGTAGAATCACAGTGACTGAAAGTCGAAGTGCATGTTTTTGGTAGTCTTTACGTATTTTTGTGTTGTGTGAATTTAAATTTTGTTCCTATTATTTTGTAGGCAAGATCACATAACCACGATGTCTTCTAGAATCATAGATATGAGAAATCAGTTGAGAACCGCAATTGAAGAATTAGAAACTCCTGGGGATTGGAGCCATCTTACCAAACACATTGGCATGTTTTCTTATACAGGATTAAATGGTAAGTAAAAATATTGAATTTAGGTTAAGTCTAATAAAAATAATCGTGAAAGTAATGAAATTATTGTATTTTTTTTTGTTTTTTTTTTCAGAAAGTCAATCGGAACACATGGTGAAGAAGCACCATATATACATGTTACGTTCAGGAAGAATAAGTATGTGTGGTTTGACCAGTAGCAACGTCCATTATGTTGCCAAGGCGATTCACGAAACTGTTACTACACTTCCTAGTAAAATGTAATTGTTATCGTATAGTTGTTGAATATAGTGAATGTACAGTATAATAAAATATTAAATAAATCTTTTTATCTACGATTATACCGAGATCTTTCTGAATCTTTACTACTTCTGCTACTACTAGATCTAGAAGAATCTTTTCTTTTATGTTTACTGGAATGAGATCGTCTATATCTTTCTTTTGATTTTGAACTCCTCCTTTTTACTCCATTTCTAGTATTTATCTGTCTTTTAGGGCTTGAATCATCACTTTCCCAGTCATTTTGAACATTTTTAGGTTCAGGTGACTCTGACCATCTCCAATTTCTACTTTCCGAATTATTTCTACAAAAATAAATAATCAAAGTCACTTATACACTGGATTTTTTCCTTTCTTATATTACCTTTGTTTATGCTCGGACTTTCTTATTTTTCCAAATGAGCTATAAGCGTTTCTTGGGTTCCTAAATGGATGTAAGAAATTACAGCTATTTCCTTTCGGGCATCTGTTTGAGAAGTGTACTCCTAAAATTGTGGAACTAAATAGAAAATATGTACCGGGTGATGGCCAAATATCTCTTTCCTATCCTGAGATATTGTAAGAAACAAGTAAATGGCGGGAATTGATCTTCCAACGTCAACCGATACATAAAAGTAACAGAAAAATGTGAGAGAAAAACTAAATGGGGATAGGAACAAGGAAAATAATAGTTTTCATAAAAAAACTTACCACAAACAGCAGAATTCCAATTAGGTATATTACAAAACTGTACACTAAGTTGTTTACCCCCGTACCATCTACCGTTTAAACCTCTGAAACATTTAAGTGCCGCTCGGGTTGAATTGAATTGGATGAATACGTTTCCTCTTAAATGAGATTCGTGGTTACAGCATGTTATGAATAATTTAATCTTTCCGTACTTCTCTATTTCAGGTACTACGTCGTTATAAAATTCTCTTAAAAATACAAAAATATGTTTACATATTAAACTTGGGATTTAAATATTTACCTGTAGAATTCTTGTGTTTCGTGTTTTTCAAACTCCAGGTTAGAGTCGGTGAAATGTTCATTTTCCGTTTTTTCCAAACTATAATGGGAAAAAAAATTTGCTATGAGAATTGTTTTGCTTATTCCTGGTCGTACATGATTTCTTGAACAAACATCAAAAAATCTACAAGTGGATGTCTTTTGAAAGAAAGGACAAGGTGGTTTATTTGGATTTGTTTCTAAGATATTTTTTAAATGTTCGGGAGTATCACCACCAGATTCTGAAAAAAAGAAGTTTACATTTACTGGACTGATACACTTTTCAATAAAAACTACCCAAAAATTCTTCTACTCTGGTATTAAGCAGTTCTTGTTGCTCAATTTGCTTTTGTACTTTCTCTTCTTCCTGTTGTTTTTGTGCCTCTCTCCTTTTTTGTTCTTCTTCCCATTCCAAAATAATCTTTTCATTCTGTTTAGCCCTTTCTTCCTTTGCAATAGCCAGTTTTTTTTGTATTTCCTATAACGAATCTATTATTAAAGACCCAGAGATGTAATAAAAATTCTACAAGTGAAGAGGGAAAGGAATATTGTAAGCAAACAAAAAAAATCATGATAATAGTAACCTGAAACTGTATTTGAGCTTCTTGTTCAATTCTCAACCATTCTTTTTCCTTTTCTTCGTGTAATTTAGCTTCTTCCAATGCTTGCTGTTTCTGCCTTTCATATTGTTCTGCCAGTAATATCTGATAAGAAGGTGAGCTTTGCAGCTCTTGGAATTCTAAAATATAACTCTAAACACATAGAACCAAAATAATATCACTTAAACGAACCTTTAATTTCATTTTGCTTTCTAATCTTGGCTTTTTGTTGTCTTATTCTTTTCCTTCTAAATTTTTTTGCTATTTTTCTCCATTCCGAATGTCTACATAGATAAAATTAAGAAAATATAACCTTAAAATAAAGAATACCTACCAAATCATAGTTGAAATTATATTAATATAAATATATGATTTTTTTTAGAAAAGGATACCTACTTCCCCATTAAAATAATGAACTATAAATCACAATATTGATTTACATAAAGGAATTAGTATATTCATAATATTAGTGCAAATTGACACAAAGGCAACCTTTTTATAGTGGAACTTGTCATTTTTAGCTGGCAGCATTAGCTGTCACTGTCAGTACTGTCACATGAAGGTCACTCAAACTGTCAATTTCAGGTTATGAATTTTAGTCAGTGGTTTTTTAAAGCCTGGAAGTAGTGTCCTGCTGGGAAACGATTATTAAATTTATTGAAAAAAATTACATCTTCAATAATATCAAAATAAACTCTACCCAGTTGAAAAAGTATCTTTCAACTGAAGATAATTAATACCCAGCAGGAACTACGCTGTGTAAACCAGTGCGGTAGTTGTTAGGTTAGAATCTTAAAATAGATCTGCGAATTATCTCCCGAATCCCGGAAATTTAGCTATAGTACAGTTTTTTCAGTGTATTTTTTAAATACATACATGGTATTACCTGGCTGTGCTAGTGCATAAAGGAGTATTAAGATATTCAAAAAATTCGTTAACCGGTTAGTATATTCGTCCGCTGATGATACATTTTTGTGAATGGAATTTCAACTCCGTTGACCAAACTTAAAAGAGAAGCCGACTGTAAAAAAAAGTTGATATTCTTATATTGTTACTTATTTAGCTCCTTCAAAGCATAAGTAATAGTGGAATGGGAGAGAGAGATTGGAGACCTTTTGTCTACGGAGGCTTTGCATCTTGCGTTGCAGAGTTTGGTAAGAAATTATTAGTTCCTTAATAGCCGCATTACTAAAGTATTTACATTTTATTTGAATTTGAAATTAGAATGAATGAGCTTCATTATATTCTAGTATTATTTCAGTTGTTCGTATTACTCATATAATCTGAATCACAAGCTCAACTTATAATGTATTTGTCTAACAAATATTTATAATTTTGTTTACTATCAATAGGTTACATAATTTTAATAGCTAGGCCAACTGGTTCTATGTTTTCCATTTATACCAGCTATATCTAAATTAATATTTATTAAAGATCCTTAATATCAAATAAACAGAATTTAGATGGTTTTTGAGTTTAGTAATTGGAAATTCTTATTTATTTTTTCATAATATATCTAATATGTGTTACTTAACCAGTTTATTCATTAGCTATTAATGTATAATACAAATTTGGAGCTTAATGGAATAGTTGACCTTGCATGTTTTTGAATAACATTGAAAAATACATTTTTTTTAGTAGATTACAAAATAAGTATGACTCATTGTATATTGAATGCCAAAATTATGATTATTATATTACAGGTAATATAATTAAATATTGACACAAGCAGATCAAAAAGTCCAATTTATAATTAGCATAAAATAGAACTACTGCCTCCCAATGCAATATATCTGGTACTCCTATTAAACAATGGATTACAAAACAAACAATAGCCTAATTAATATTTATTATGTTCTGTTTATTTAGCCATTTTTGTTTTATTGGCAATTATTTTAGGAACTTTTCCTATTGATACAACAAAGACCAGATTACAAATCCAAGGACAGAAATTAGATAAGAATCATGCACATCTCAAATACAGTGGTATGGTAGATTGTATTTTTAAAATAGCTAAACAGGAAGGATTTATTTCACTATACTCTGGGTAAGTTTGACATAAAGTATAAAATCCGCCAGGAAATTATTCATTTCTTAATACATGATTGACAGACAAAGCCAAATATCTCAGTTACCAACTAGTCCAATAATTGTAAATCTTATTTTGGTTAGTTTAAATATGGTTATGTACAAAAATAGATACTGATATGAACATATTTTTGTATTATATTTGTCAATTAATGAGAAACATTAAAATATTTGTTAATTAGTATCATTATTTATGTATCAGGGATAATTAATTACAATACAAACGAAAATATGCTTATATTGAGACACATAGAAATATCGGGAACATGAATTTACCTAATAACACCCAATTTTCTTCAGAACTCTGACATTTGACATTCCTATTACCATCTTTTATTTTTTAGAATATGGCCAGCAGTATTACGGCAAGCAACTTACGGTACCATTAAATTTGGAACGTATTATACACTGAAAAAAGTTTTTATTGAATATAACGAAGGGAAAGAGAGCATAACATTGAATGTATTGTGCGGCGTGATAGCCGGAGCAGTTTCTAGTGCCATTGCCAATCCAACTGATGTTTTAAAAGTCCGGATGCAAGTTGCCGGAAACAGTGGTACTGCAAACGTTGGCTTAGTGGATTGTTTTAAGGATGTTTATACTCATGAAGGAATCTCAGGATTGTGGAGAGTGAGTTTATTTTATAATTCAGTGCCTTAACTTTATAGCAAGTGTTTCATAATATTTTGGCGTTTTAAGTGTAATCTTGTATCTGTATATATTTTTAAATGGATTATTTTTTCATCTGGCAGGTAGCCACACAGTTTTTTCTTCAGTGTAGATACTATGAGTAAAGTTTGGGACATATCATTCATATTTCTGTTAGTGCATTATCTATAATTAGGTGTATATTTTAAAAATAGATGGATAAACATTGAAATCTTTAATTAAATTAATCATTTTATTAAATTATTAATATGTTTCCATGCAGTTTTAAACAAAACAAAATATATTTTATATTAATAGAAGGAACTGTTAATTATTCTGAATAATATTCACATTTTCTTCATGTTGAATTATTAATTGACAGTTTTGACATTGTATACATTTCTCAATCCAGTCTTAATTTTCTGTCAAGTTTCTTGAACAAAACGAAAATAATAATTCACAGAAAAAATTCATTTTTTGTTCTATTTTCAGGGCGTGAATCCGACTGCTCAAAGAGCAGCAGTGATAGCAGCAATCGAATTGCCTGTTTATGATTTTTGTAAAAGTCATCTGTTGAATTTGCTTGGAGATAGACCTGTCAACCATTTCATGTAAGCATATATTATTTAATAATTTTTTTGACGTTTCAATATTTAGAACATTGTTCATTCTTTTTTTTGCAGATCTAGTCTTATTGCTAGTTTCGGAAGTGCGATTGGCTCAACTCCAATAGATGTTGTTCGTGTAAGTACACTTCTGTCAGATGTCAAAACGTCAACCGAACCAAGTATATTAAATTTTACACCTTGTCTTTTCAGACTCGACTTATGAACCAAAGAAAATTGAAACAAACTGGAGGACAATTATTACCTAGTCACATTTATCGAGGAACCGTTGATTGCTTCATACAAACGTACAAAAACGAAGGATTTTGGGCATTCTATAAAGGATTTGTCCCCACTTTGTTTCGCATGGGTCCTTGGAACATAATATTCTTTTTAACTTATGAACAGCTGAAACGGCTTTATTAAGTATTATTTTAATTTAATTGTTGTTTCGTCTACACCTTTAGACATTTTGCACCTATTTAAATGTTATTAGTTGATATAATGTATATGGCACACGTTACACAAATAAATATATTTGAATTATTAACCGTCTTTTTTTGTCAGGAAATTATTCCCGAGCATGATCAATGCTATGAGTTTTTTAAATGATACTTTTAAATTTCAGTATAATTTTATTATTCAACATTTATATTCACAACAAATATACCTATAAATTACAATTATACTAAGCAGGTATCTACTATTCAATTTCTTCTAGACTAGTTTTAGTTAGTACTGGTGAACATTTTCCGCCTCGATGAGTGAATGTGTAAAATGATGGAATGTTTCTAAACGTTTCCCAAGATTTATTATCTAATTCTGCTGAAGCCTTAATTTCTTTGAAATCTCCAGCAATACTTAATACTCCATACATAATGATAAATAGACTTATTATAGTTTGTAAAAATATCTAAAATAAAACCAAAAGCTATAATTCATAAAAGAACTAATTTATAAATAAAAGTACTTACATCTAGAGGTAGATGAGTGAAATCCAAATCATTTAATCGAAGATATGACCTATCTGAAAACATGAATACAAAATTTAGTAAAATAGGGTCAAGATAACAAACAACTTAATACATACGTTGAGCAGCGGAAAAAGCAGAATGAAATAATGAAAGAAACCCAACAGTTAAAATAGACCTATCAATAAATGTGGCAGGCATTGTTCATTAGTTCAATTTCCTATAAATTATAAATTAGGTAGGTACATGTATTTATCATTAACCTCAAATCATCGTATTTGACATTTATTTACAGCGTGACAACTGTCATCGTGTCAACTGATTTCGAATGAATTATATCGATTGCTGAACGAGATATCACTTGTTTAAAAATTAACAGATGTATCTCTATGGTTTCGAACCAGCTATGTAAAGTACCGGAAATTATTTTTTAATCCATAAAAATTTACAAAGAAAAAGTAACTATGCCTGTTACAATTTCTATCATTAACATAACTAAATTTTTTAAATCAGAAATCACTTTTAAATAAATTAATTGAAATTGTTACTAACTAAGGAGTAATTACAATAAAATAAATTAGAAGATTACTAAACTAAAGTACTTAGACATTATGGGCAATTACTCTCATTAAGATACGAGTGAAGTGTAGATCATTATAGCATTTATACAGAATAGGAATAAAACTATTCACATATAATAATATTTGCAACAAAATAATGAGTAATAATAATTTAAATTGGAGTTTATAGAAATACGTCAATTCATAATATTCATGATGAAATAATTAATTTCTTTATTATAGGTAATAATTTCAAAATTCTCTTGGTAATTAAATAAAATATTTAGTATAATAAAATAGTATATAGTGGTTGTAAAAATTGGAATATAATACCCACTTTAATATCTTAATGGTTTTAATTAAGAGAAATTGGTACACACTGGCCCCCACGTAATTGATCCAAATTGTATTGTTTCAATTAATATTAAAAATAATTTTAATGACGATCTTGTAATTTTTGTTTCAATAGCAGAGAAAGTGAAGAGGAAAAAACTCTTTTTTCCATAATAGGTATTGATACACTCTACAGTGTGGAGCAGCCAAATGAAATAAACTTGATAACGAATAAATAAGGTTGGGAAAAACGCTTGGACACGTCGAGTTGTATTTTCAGTTTTGTGAACGGTTTTGAATATTTTTTGATACTTACCTCTTTTTGTTCACGAGGTACAGAGCCCATTATAAGATTTAAAATTGACACACTGTATAGATAAATAGTTTAGAGTGTTAATAATATTCTTCTGATCAAGTAATTGTTCTAATATTGTTTCTTTATGGCCTCATGATGGTATTAACCTAAACTAGTTGATAACCTTCTGATTTAACTCAAGTTTTGACTTGACTTTGTGTTTGTTTGTGCCCAAAACGTAAATTTATAGAAATCTTGATTAATATTTCGAAAATTTAACCTTATTTGTGATATTTTTATGACCATTTTAATAAACTCAATAAAATTCTACTCCAATTGTTCCAAATATACAAACTACTTCTTAAAAAAATCATTAACGTACCCCCAGTTTAAGCCTAGTTTATAAAAGTGTGGTACTTTGCCCGAAGAACTCGAAGTCACTCTCACTCTTGGTGAATGTTTGAACTGTTTCAGTAGTGCTTGCTCTTTAAGAACGACGCGGTATCGGTACTATAAACAGTACTAAGGAGTACTCATTTGTATTTTTTTTACGTTCAAACAAAGGACTTTTACTGAAGAGAAGATGCGTATTTTTTTCACAGTAAGTACTTAGTTGAATATTTTAGGAGTGGTACTTGGTTATGGAAAAAGAATTTTTGAAATTTATGCTGATAAATATTTTTTTTCTTCGGAATTTTTTCAATTTTATTGTGATTTTTAAAAAGTGGTTTATTATTTAAAATAATATTCAAATCACTAAAACTAAGTATGAGAATTTTCCAATTTTTTTTTTTGGGATAATGATTTATAAAAAAAAAGGTATAAATTGTATATAATCATTAAAATTATGTTCTGTGAGTATACCTAATTTAAATAAACAATAAAATAAAATATTATTTTCCGACATATTTTATAAAATTATAACTATCAATAACCAATCTAAAAAAATTAAAATATATTTCGTAAGAAATCCACTTACATTTACTGAAATTGCTTAAAAAATTCAAAACATCCAGATTCCAATCATTCACAAAGCCCTTACAAAACAGTCTGCCTTTCTCTTTACCTTGAATAACTTTACATTCATTTTTTTTGTTCAACATGCACCATTCTTAACCAACTTAATATTTACATATGTGTTAATTCGTCTATAAAACTGACTCTACTTTTAATTGAGACACTTGAAACTGATTTTACAAATAAGTACTTTCATCAAATACATAGGTTAGCTATGTCGTTTATCATATTTTATAAATAGTATAAAGAATGCTTTTAAAGGTGGGTTTCTTCAATATAGAGATAAAATATGTCGTTCCTCATACTTTTTAAATATTATCCATCCTTTTTTTCTGATGTACCTTTCGAAAAACTGGATAGTTCTTTTGTTTTTCATAGTCTTTGAATACTATCTGTCTTTCTATAAGTACTTGGTCTTTTCTGTTGATGCCATTTGGTTTGGAGATGGTAATTATTGTTCAATTTCCCCGTCAGGTACGCCATTTTTATCGGCTTCTTGTTTTAGTTCCTTTTCTACTATTGCATAGATCACATTTCTTGCACCAATCTTTTCAAACTAATCGTCATTTGACCCAATAGTATCTTTCCCTCGTACCAAAATGTCCTCATGAGTGGATACTATGAAGTTCTTCTAGCACACTTCTCATTTGTGATCTTGGCAGTACCAATTGCCGAACTACACGTACTTCATCGGAGCTTTCCTATCTTCGATGCAATAGTTCTGAAGATACAGCAAATCCCATTGATCTCAGATATCTTTCAAGCTTCCTCTATATATGGCCAACTCTTGCTAAGCAGGTCTGACTCCTCACGTTTAGGTAAGCTATGTCGTTTCTCACATTTTCTAAATATTTACCAACCTTTTCCTTTAGTTTTTTGATTGCATTTTTCATATATGTATTTGAGACCGCTGTATTTATTTTTGATTAATTGGTCCTCCAAGTGTCTATCTATTCTGACAGTTACAATAATAATGTTATAATAATAATAAATAATACTTAAATGATCGTCTCGAATGAAATTTTAAACGAGATCCGGTATATGATAAAGCGAAAAAGATGTATCTTTATAGTTGCAGATTATATTCTAGGTAATCACTTTTATCTATTATTATTCTTCAATGAAAGCCCCCAGGCATAAGCCACAAGTTGTCCTTGCATAACACAGTATAGAGTTTATAGACGCATAATATATTAATTATATTTATTCGATCTTAAGATAACTCTTCAATTAATGTACAAGATCATTACATTATTTTATGTCGGAAGATTTCGTTAAGATAATGTTGGATTTTTATGAAATCTAGGTTATTGTGTTTTTAAAAATCGCTTTGATGATCCCCCCTGATTGTTATATTTAACTTATAGCCATATACCGGCATAATTTCGGTATAGCCGCTTAAATGGTTGGCCTTTGAAAGATTGTTGTAATACACAGTCGAATTATAAACAGCAAGTGAGGTTTCCTTATTACACTGTGAAATAGAATGTTGGTTTCATTGATTTGGAGAAGGCTTACGATAAGGTACCACGGGAAGCGTTATGGGACATCTTAAAAAATAAAGGAGTTGACAAGAAGACCATAAGAATAATAGAAAAAATATGCTGTGTAATTGACGAAGATAAAATCTCAGAAAATTTCATAACACAAAAAGGATTAAGACCACCGTGAAATGTAGTGTAGTGAATTAGTAAAATTCAAATATCTCGAAAATCGTTAATATCTTGAAGATCAAAGAAGTATAGCTTTTTTCTACATAAATGATGGGGCTATCCAAATTGAATAAGTAACTTGTAAAATAATGATTACAAAAACTAGTTCATACCCAATTTTCAAGTCATTATGTAGAAAAGTAGCTGATCTATTAACAAAAATCTACTTTATTTTTTTTGCTTTAACATCCTGTACCTCAGTAAGGAGCAGACTAAGACCCATTATTGTTAATGAAACTATTATTATTTTGGCCTTCTGAACGTAGATTTACAATTTGGCCCATTACTTATGAATCACCCTGTATAGAATAGAATGTAATAATAAGGTAGGTAATTCTTCTTGGAACAACATTAAAGTTTATTATCAATTCAAATACAGTATGTAGGACTAGGACTATTGGAAAAATTGTTTTAAAATTCAAAAGCGTTTACAGAAATTTCAACAGTTTCAATAACAAAATTTCTCATTCAGTGCAAGTGATTTCAGTTGTTTGTAAATACACATATGCCGGCGCGGCGCGGCGTAGGTTCAGATTTAATTTAGTTACAACACAAGTGCACGGTGTTTTGTTTTGTAACTGGGTATTCTTTATGTATGCTAAGTGTATTTAATTTGAAAGCTTTTAAAACACGGTTTTAGATGTCTCTGTATAATAAATACAATATTTTAAATGCACAGAATCTAAAATTTATACTGATTATTTTACGAATTTTAAGCATTTTTCATGTCTCAAAACATTTTGAATATTTCAGGATTTAAATATATTTTCTTAATACCTGGAAATATCGAAATCTAGTGTAAAATTTCCCACCAAACGATTGGTGAACACTAAAACCTTCTAACTTTTCAATTAGTCGAATTATGAATACCTTTTGGTTACAGAATGTGGATTTTCGAATATTTTCATTACTTTTGATGATTTATAAAATGGAAACCACACAAGTTATGGCTTTTTGAATATTTTTATAATTAGATTAGTCTTTTGAGAATACCTTGCCAAAATTTCAGTTTTATATTCATAATTTTGTAGCTTTTATAAGACTTTTTATGTTAAAAATCTGAACTAAAAATAATCAGTTCAATCCTGTAGAGACCATATAATTATTTTTATTCATCACTCACTTTAATCTGCATATCACATTTAACAATTTAATTGTTTCATTGTGAAAATCAATCCAGATAAGGAAGCAAAATGTAAATTCCCACAATATTTATAGCAATTAATCTCTTTATTATGATCGGTATGTTGTTATTATCCCCCTTTCCATTTTAATTACATACCCATACTTGGTAATTAATATTATGTCACCATTTCGCATGGTTTCTAAAAAAGTTGAGCAAAACCGAACTTAAAATTATAAAACTATTCAGAGTAAATAACTATGAATATATTTTATAAAATTTGGATTAAAACAACTTATTTTCCTTTTTTATATATTAATGGTAATCTTGACCCAAAATTATATTCTTTAACAAACACATCCGCATTGTTTTTACTAACAAAAAATAATAATAAAAGCAGTTGCTTTGTGAATTGTTATATAAGTTGTCGGACAAGACATTTTCTTGTTCTTATCAATTGAGTATGCTATAATGTCAATTAGGAACACTTTCTAGAACACATATAGATATATTATATTATATTATTCATAAAATCTAACTGGACAACTTTTTCTTTTTGCGTTACCGTTTTACCAGAGACGTAGAGTTGTGATTTTTTCACAAGAGGTTTGTATTTTACCAACAGTAAAAACACAAGAACTTTTTTTTTATCGGATAAATTTCTCTTTGCAACGAAACAGTTTTGCCAATCACTAATTTTACGAGAAAAACTGACATGATAAAATCGCGACACCAAAGGTGAAGCGATTTTATCCAATGTCAGTTTTTCGAGCAAATTTAGTGATTGGCAAATCTTTGAGTTAAAGAGAAATTTATCCGATAAAAGAAAAGCTCGAGCGTTTTTTGGCAAGATGAATTAACGACAGAATATATGGATGAACAACAAAAATAATTATTTTTATTAACTTGCCGCTCCGTCTCCGCTTACAAGATATTGAGGAAGAGGAGTTTTTATCGCGATAAAAAAGGATGCACCTTTTTTATCGATGTCAAAGTGACAATAACATTTCCACGTATATGACATTTTAAAATTGGAGTTAATTTATCATAAATAATACCACGAGAGTGAAAATGTTGTCGTTATGTTATGTAAAAAGTACAATTATTATAATTGTACGTTGTAGCATTATTTTGGGGATTGTTTTGCATCATAACCTGTGATGCATTTAAGTTAGAAACTGAGGATTCCTTTTATTTATTTTTATTTTCTCGAAGGTTCTCTATAAGTTGGAAATGGTGTTCATTTAATTGTAAATGTGGTTTCAAAGAATGGGCAGAAGAATGTCCTGTAAGCTTAATTACTTCTTGTTCACCAACTCCTTCTTTTGCT
>CAJUYI010002700.1:0-28960 GCA_910591695.1 Galerucella pusilla | reverse complement strand
TCTTGTCACCTCGGCTTGACGTCTATTCGCTTGACAAAACTTAACATGAAGTGTTCTGGATAGTTTATCTACCGAAAAAGCATATTAGTACAATTTTAGATAAGACAGTTTTCATTTGCAGCGAGCTCAAATGCACTGTCATATAATTTTCTTATAAGTCCGACCCTGTACATTATTTTTGCCCACAGTGTACATCCAATGCCAGTATATTGTACAAATAAGGGTCCAAGCACTAAAATCATCAATTTTTGGTTTAGATTTTGTTGAGATGAATCTTATAATATTGAATAATGGATATACCTCAAAAAATTAACGTTACCTTTTCAACCACAGTATTCACACTGGTTAATAATAAAAAAAATCCGAGCTGTTCACTACTAATTTTCATATAAAAAAATCCCATTTATGACACAGATCAATCATTGAAATCTGTAGATAATATTATCATATTCATAAGTGATTGATGATAACTGAAATTAACTTAGAATTCGATTTCATTATAGAAAAATATAAGCTAGATTTTTTTTGAAAGAAACTTTGTAGGCAAACTAAATGGTTTGATAAAATTAGACTTAAAGAACATTTTAAGATAATCTACATCCACGAGAAGAACTTTTATTGACCTTAAGTGAAAAATAGTTGCATTTTCTATTGACAGCAAGATGAATGAAGGTACTTAAAGTTCAATTAAAATTTTTGTACCTATATATATAAATCATAAACCCGTTTGTACTCTCTGTGGGTGTCGGGTGTGTCGCTTATTCGTGGACAAACTTCCGCCATTCCTTTTTATTTCTAGCTTTTTTCGCCGCCTCTGTTCATGTAATTCCTTTTTCTTTTTAAAATTTCGGCTATTGTGTTATCCCATGTTTTCTTTGGGCGACCTCTTTTTCTCTTTCTTACTTCTCTAGCTTGCCAAATCCTTTTTGCTGGTCTACTGTTCTCCATTCTACAAAGGTGCCCAAACCATCTAAGCTGCTGTTTTTCGATTGTTTTTAGTATTGGTTCTATGTTCAGGTTTTCCCTCATTATGTCATTCCGCATTCGATCTTTTCTCGTGACACCTTTGACCCTGCGTAAATACTTCATCTCTGTTGCTTGTATTCTGCTTTCGAGTGAGTTTGTAAGTACCCAGCTTTCACTACCATGCACAAGGATTGGTCGAAAGACTGACTTGTACACATTCAATTTGGTTTTTTGTTCTAATTTCTTTTCTTCCCAGGAAATTTCGATTTAATGAGTAATATACTTTGACTGCTGCACTTATTGTTTCGTTCACTTCTGCTTCCTGTTTTCCATTGTTTTGTATATCTACTCCCAGATATTTGAAACTCTTCACTTGCTTTATCGGCCTTTCATCAATTTCTATATTGAGGTGCTCTTCTTCTGGTCCCACCATTATTTTTGTCTTTTCCATATTCATATTCATGTTTCGTAGTTTCAATATATGCTTCCATGTTATTAAATTATGTTTCAGCTCTTTTTCGTTTTTAGCGAACAATTCTAAATCGTCGGCAAAACGCATTTAGATATTCCAACTACTTCCATATTTCTATAACCTATTTGAATTTGTATAACTTTTATTTTTACTTCCTTCAAAATATCATCCATTATCATTATGAATAATGCCGGGCTAAGTACCTACTCCTCCCTGTCTTAATCCTTCTTTTGTTATGAAATCATCGGACTCTTCATTATCTTTCCTTACCCGGTTTCTGGTTGTTTCGTAAATGCATTTAAGTTTTGTAGTAGTTTTGATCCAACTCCTCTTTGTTGTAGACTTTCCATATTTGATTTCTGGGGACGCTGTCAAATGCTTTTTGAATATCTATAAAGCCGAGATACACTTTTTGATTTGTTCTCAGTTTTCTTTCCTATAGCCGCTTTGGGATTCTTCCAACTGTTTTTCTATTATTTTCCTAAGTCGAGTCTCTAAGATACTTCCGTAAACTTTCAATGCTGCGCTCAGCAATGTTATACCTCTATAATTGTTACAATTAGTTTTGTTTCCTTTTTTGAAAATTTGCAATATAATACCTACTTCCCAAAGGAGATGTCTCCTAGTGACCTGTCCACCTTCCTGAGAAGGACAGGATGGACGATGACCTAGGAGGACAACTCCTCGGGAGGATGTACAATGGGTCACATGTGGCCTAAGTGCTGTGAGCCTATACACTCACCCTCCCCAGATACAGATACCCACTTCCCAATCTTTCGGAATTTTTTCTTCGTCCCATATTCTTTGAAACAATTTAGTAAGCATTTGTTTGTATCCCTCTTTCTCCTAGACTTTGTAACATTTCTGTCTTTCGTCTTGTAGTTCCATCCATAGTTTCCATCTGTTCTTCTTTCTCTGCATTAAGTAATTCCTCAAAGTATTCTCTCCATCTCTCTATAATTTCATTATCTTGTCGTATCATTTTTGTACCTACGAGGATGTATTGATAGTTAGCCTAGACCAGTTCCATGCATAAACAAAATATTGCCCTACCATAGCAACGAACAATAATTCATTAGAAGTGTCAGTGTGAAGTTGGACGTCAAAAAAGTAAACCAGAGTTACGCAATAAATCAAAAGAAAAAATATGTCCACCGAAATTGTGAAAATCGAAAAATTGGAGTATCGAGCCATCATCAAGTACCTGTATTTAAAAGGGTTAAGAGGTAAGCAGATTTACGAAGATATGCTTAATACCCTTAGTGATGAATGTCCTTCGTCCTCTCCAAGACCTAAGAAGTTCGTGTCCTAAAATCTGGTAGAAAAGTTCTTGCTTCAGTTTTTTGGGTATGCCATGGAGTAATCATGATTGATTTTTTGAATAAGGGTAGAACAATAACCGGAGATTACTATTCGACAATACTGACCACTCTACGGGAAAAAATTAAAGATAAAAGACGCGGAAAGCTACCCAAAGGTGTTTTGTTTTTGCAGGACAACGTACCTGTACACAAATCTCATGTTGCCATGTAAAAAATTCGCGATTTAGGGTTTTAATTACTAGAACATCCCCCTTATTCACCAGATTTGGCTCCGACCGACTATCATCTCTTTCCTCAACTGAAAAAAAAGTTAAAAAGGTTAGGTTAGATTAGAATTAAGAAATTTTGTTTGGTTCTATTATAGTAGGCTAAAAATTTTTCAATATACATATATGTATATTACTATTCAGGTGTCAATATTTTATTTACGATTTTGTTAATTGGCCGGATGAGACTCTGTCTTACGCCGACAACGAACGTTCAGTTTCCACCGAGTTTTCGAATGTAAATATTTATGAACTCTACAGGAACAACTGGATACCCGTGTACTAAATGGAATCCCGGAACAATTTCCACTGAAACATGGCGTACGAGATGAATTTTCTCGATGTGAAATTTTAAACAGATTCATGTAAATCATCTTTGTGTTTGGTGTATAAATTTTGAAAATATTTCATCAGTCATTATTCCAAAGCCGTGGAGCAACATTAGCTAGCTCCGTTATATAAATGTCACTTTGACAAAGAGTAATGTTATGCTTGTAAGTACAGTTGTTTGTGTTGTGGGTGAAATTTTAACCTAAATATGTGAATCAATGAATCTAGACTCAGATTTCGGAGATGACGTATTGATGAAGTCGAGTTTTACTGGTGAAATTCCCTCTTTTCTCACTTTAATGAGATAGTAGAGGTTATACAAGGTGGTCCGTAAGTAATTGTTCATAGAAGTACAGTACAATCTTCACTTCAAAATGTTGCGATTTAATACAACTAGCCTTAATAAAATGTTGATATTAGGAGAGATACAGGGTGTTGAACATGAAATTTTAATTTTCGTTTTTTACAATAACTTCAACGCTTTTTGACGTACAAGCACAAAAATTTGAGGTTGGGGGTTTTTTGATATGAGAAATCATAATTCTGTACCTTTGATGTATTTTGTAGAGGGCGCCACATAGGCCACGTATGCGGCATAAATGTACACATTTCAACCTCAAGGCTAACTTTTTGACATCCCCAACACTCAGAAAACTTTTAACTTCAGTTTTTTCAGCAGCTGTACACTTATTTATCGTACCACATAAATGGTTGGCCCAGTTTTTCCTATTATCTCATTTCCTCTTTCTGCGGTGCTTCTTAGCTACCCCACTCTACTTGTGTGCTTTTATGAACATTATTTTATAAGATTTATAACTAAACTATCATTACAACAGTGTATTATTGAACTTTAAACGATAATTAGAATTTCTACTGCCACATGTATGAAAAATAACTCCCAATTTCCCAAACACAACATATAAAATACCGATATCTATATTGCTTGTAAATAATAACAATGATATCTATTGTGTTTTGTCTGTTTCGGTATTTGAAATTCTATTGTTAACGTCATTTTCCATTGCACATAAATCAAAATACATATATACGGTTAGATGAATAATGTCTAGATCGAAATTGATTATTACATCTGAGGGCAGGATGTCACTGTGAGAGCTTTGCAAACAAAATGATATATCGTTTGACATTGAAATTGTGAGTTTGTGTATGTTGTGAAAAATTTGTTGGCTACAGGGTACTTTTTTTGATGTTGAAGATATGTTTAGAACATAAGAGGGGAAGTCGGGAACTGGCTAGTTAAGAAATACCAACTCAAATGGAGGCTGACACAAGGATACCTCCATACTAGGTCTACTGAACAAGGAACTCTTAAGAGAAATTTGAAGACAGTTATACCGACCTGTGACTGGACACTGTACCTGAGGAAGCATCTGCACGGGATGGGCAAAGTTAGTGAACTTATGTGCAGAGAATGTGAACTTTACGATGAAACACTTACTCACATCAGTGGCGTAGCGTGCCTTGTCGGGGCCCCGTATAAAAAATTTGTTTGGAGGCCCTTATATGAGGGTAAAGATTTTTCATAGAAGAAAAAAATATCTAACACGCAGATCCACATTAGCGTCGGGTAAAATAGTACTTGTGTAAATTAGTAAGTACTTCGGCTCTTCGAAGAACTGATAATAATTTTACAATTTGAGATTTATTCTTAACTTATCCGTTGTAAGATTTTTTCCAAACCAATTTCATGTAAAAGTTAAATTAGCAAGGAGTCTCTAATATTTTTTTTAGATTTTTGGACCAGTAGTTGTTTGTAGTTTGTTTTTACACTTTGTTCACTTATTCATAATTGTTTATAAACTCACTCACACTTTTACAATTTTACATTCATTTTACAGTAAGGGCATCGTCTGTTTTTGTGTATTTCTTTCATCACACCTGATTCTAATTTTACAGTTAACCTCACTCACCTCTGTGACTGTAAATGGACCTATATATTGAGATTCAAATTTGGTTCTATTTTCCCTTTTTACTAAAACTGAATCCCCTATTTTAAAATCAACTGGACTAGCTAACTTACTATTTTGACTTTGTCTACTCAGCTTATATTTGATTAAATATTTCTCTGCTCTCTGATGAGCTACCTGAAGTTTATATTTAAACTCATTCTGATATTTATCAATATTAAAGCATGGCTCAATGTCGTTCGTGAGATTCTCGGATAAGTTAGCACGTCTACCAAACAATAATTCAAATGGCGTATAACCATGATAAGAGTTTGGAGTCGTATTATAACAATAAGCAAATAATTTGCACCATTCGTCCCAGTCATCCTTACTTTCATTTATAAAATGTCTAACATACTCATTAAGCGTTCTATGTAATTTCTCACAACCTCCTATAGATTGATGATGATATGCTGTTGAATAATTATGACTAATATTTAATATTCATAAATTGAAAAAATAATGTTAATAGCACATTAAAGAATTAACGTTTAATAATATTGTTATTATTCTTACATACTTAGCACTTTAGCTTTTCCATAGTTGAACGTGGCAATATCGAATATTTTCGACTGCATTCCTTTCACGGCTTCACGGATAAACTTGCCAAAGTATACTACAGTTTCATCTCTTCTTTTTACTTTATCCTATTTTTTGTATTGAAAAGTTTTATATATTTTTAAAAAGCTGTGAAATATGAAAAAACAGTTAGCCACTGTATAAACAGTCCGAACGGTGTCGAAACTTATGTTTAGATCCAAACAAGATATCAGTTCTTGACACTAAGTGATCGTAGAGATAAGAGCTTAGCGTTTTTGCTGTATGCTTTTGTTCGTTAGAAATGTACAATTTCCTGTTTCCATTCCATTATTTTGTGGCAGATGATTATCAAGAACTGGGAATACCAAACCTATTACACAGATCCGGCACGTGAACAAAATACAATTCCGAAAATCTTAAAAGGTCGATTTTTCCCAATATTAATATTAACCCAATACTGCAAGCGTCAAACGTAATGGCGACTAAATTACGCCTCTGTACAGAGCTCTTACAAGAGCTGTAGTGGCAGGTAACAATGAAAATGAGTTTCTGCGCATTGGGGCGGGCTCGCCTTCACGTTTATCGAATGCAGTATCTACCTATAAAACATATTTTTAAGGCTAGGGTAGGTACAGCTATGTGTAGAATCGACCTATTCCTAATAACACAAGTGGTTGGTGATTTACGATCTTCTTAGATTCCTATTGGTGGAGATTCAATGGAATATACTCTCAGGAGTGTTTTTTCTGATGCTTTGGATGGACAGATTTTTTCGGCTACTTTACAGAATATGATCACATCCTTACGGATAGTAGACAAGCACTACTAGCCCTGAACAGACCACGTATCACATCAGGCATAGTACTGGAGTGTCACCTGTCCCTGATCGAAGCCTGTAGCAGCAACGAAGTCACTCTGGGCTGGATCAAGGGCAACAGTAAATCGAAAGGTAACCACATTGCCGACTCACTAGCCAGGAAAGCAGGTCGCTCCTCATAGGAAGGCCTTACGCGACCGAATGCAAGTCTAGTAGCCCTCCTTTGCACGTTTTCTAATAAAACTTGGTCGCGAATAAGATCAGGATACCACACAGGACCCGCATATTCTAAAATAGGACGCACGTAACATTTGTACAGTTTACAGTAAGTTTCAAGTGACACTCTAGAGAACGATTTTTCTATCAGATAGAGTCTGGATTTCGCGCGGTTGCATACGGACACAACATGTTCACTCCACGATAAATTTGAGTTCACTAAGATGCCTAGGTCATCATGGCTGGTAACCGTATTTAGTAACTGCCCAGTTAAGTTGTATGATAAATTGGGATTGGTCTTGCCAATGTAGAGTACATTACATTTATTAATGTTCAGGGGAAGCAACCAGTCCAAACACTACCGCTGTATAGTGTGTAGGTCGTTTTGGAGGGTGAGATGGTCTCTTAAAGGGTTAGCAAATATTTTTGTGTCATCGGCATAAAAAGAAACTGATTTTGAGACCAATATTTGAAGATCGCTTGCGTAAACAACAAACAGTAATGGGCCAAGGACGGAACCCTGTGGAACACCACTAGAAACTGGCCTGTCATTGGAGAACTCCCGGCCGACTCTGACTTCAAAAACCCTGTCCGGTAAAAAATTGGAGATCCATGAATTCAGGCTACCCCGTACGCCAAAGTGATCTAATTTATATAAAAGTCTTCTTTTTGGGACTTTGTCGAATGCCTTGGAGAAGTCTAAATAAATGACGTCAATCGGATCTTTGTTGTCTAAAGCTTCTGTCCAGTCATTAACACAGTGAAGAAGATTGGACGTGGTAGAGCGACCTCGAACAAAACCATGTTGGTGAAGAGGTATGACAATTTGTTGAAGAAGGAACTTAGACATGGCCTCACTGATAATAGATTCCATAATTTTACAAACAATAGGTACCAGGCTTACTGGTCGGTAATTGCTTGGATCCAGTTTATTGCCCTTCTTAAATATAGGAGTAACTGACGCCGATTTCCAGATTGCGTGAAAGAGGCATGAAGGAGCTTTCTTCCGGCGGCGTTATCGCCTACTTCAAACAAGTAGGCTGGATGACGAGCTAGAAGTCTGAACCTCAGAAGGATGCACAATGGGCCAATTGTGGCCTAAGTGATGTGCGGGTCACTCCACCCTTCAAATTCTTACAGATACAGATGATACAGAATATGATAATTATTAAAATATACACTAAAAACGTAAAAGCCTGACCTGTATTCACGGAAATAAACGATTTGATGATGATGCAGATAACCGATACAATTTCATTAACTAATGAAACGTTCACCTAAACGACTTAATGAATTAGAGTCACATGCAAATGGAGATCAATGTGATAGACAAAAAAATTCGTTAGTAAGTTTTTATGGGCTGGAGGCAGTTCTTACTTCCCTTAAAAAACCACCACGGGTTATTTCAACATGTTTCTTCAAGTACGTCCTAAAATCTGATAAAAAAACCAGGAATGTTTATTTAATATCGACCGAACAAAGCTGCAGAACTACATTCATCTGATAAAACTAAAGAAAGTTAGTTGGAAAAAGTGGGGTTAGAATAATATCTCCCATTTAACGAGTATTTAAAAACTTATGGCGGGTTCTAGATAAGAGCAAATGATTTTTAACATATCATATATCATTGAAATCCCTCTAGCGGCTGTTTTGAGCACTGTAAACCTATAAATATGTCCTTTTAACATCCAAATGACTAGTAGAAATGTTATAAATACCAACTATACTTGTATATGTGAGCTTATTATTTATCTATTAATATATTTTGTTACGCCACTGGTGTAATTTCTATCTCGCAGGGTATGCAATGCAAGTGGGCAGAGCAAAATTGAAATAATACGACTGCCGAGACTTCAAAAATACTTCATCCCGGCTTTTTCTCTAGAAACTAGAAATTTGATATACTCACAAAAGGAAACTAGAGAGAAGAAGCTCGGCTTCGGTTCGGTGAAAACGATTTTGTTCATTGAAAAGGAGATTTTTATCCTTGAAGTTTTCTCTAGCTAGTGTATACACAGTCAAAAATTCCTAATTTGTTTTTGTACTGAACGCATTTACGTCAAAAATAATATTTACGAGCTCGTATGATTACAACTTCCAGTAATTTTAACACCCTACGCTGCAGAGACGGTATATATGTGGTAGTTGTACTCCCTTTGGTGTCGTTACAAGAGCAACATCTCTAGGTGGCGCTAAAACTTACACGATGTCTATGCGAACGGTGTTGCTGACCTCACCTTATTCACTACGACCCTCTTTATTATCTTACCGCAATATAGACAACACAATATACATCAACTAATAGTGTGCCACAATATACAATCAGTGATTTAATCACAGTTCATGAATTATCGCCCATCATTATCTCTGGACGAACAAACTTTTTTTATCCAATAGAATATCTCTCCATTATAGGATTTTGCACACAGGTTATTTTCCTGTGCATTTCCTCCATTTCCTTTGATAAATAGTCTAGCATTCAGGGATATATAACTGGTAGTTTCAATGGTCGTACAGATGCTGCTTCGCTGCAGTTATCTGTACGGTTTTTATTAAAAAAAAAAACATAATGTTACGTTGTACGAAACTACTAATGGACACTTTAAGCAGCACATACACGTAAACGTATATTTCTTTATATATGTTGACATATTCCTTGATTCAACCGAATAAGTTGACATATATTTTCAATTATCTTAACATATTCCTCGATTTAACTGAATTACTTGACGTATTGCTCTATTTAACCTAATTATCTTGACATATACCTCAATTTAAGTGAATTACTTGACATATTACTCTATTTAACCTAATCATTTGACATATTCCCCAATTTAGTTGAATTACTTGACATATTACTCTATTTAACTTAATTTTCTTGACATATTACTCTATTTAACATAATTATCTTGACATATTACTTTATTTAACTTAATTATCTTGACTTATTCCTCAATTTAACTGAATTACTTGACATATTACTCTATTAAACCTAATTATCTTGACTTATTCCTCGATTTGACTGAATTACTTGACATATTACTCTATTTAACCTAATCATTTAACATATACCTCAATTTAATTTAATTACTTGACATATTACTCTATTTAACATAATTTTATTAACATATTACTCTATTTAACATAACTATATTGACATATTACTCTATTTAACCTAATTATCTTGACTAATTCCTCGATTTAACTGAATTACTTGACATATCACTCTATTTAACCTAATTATTTGTTATATTCCTCGATTTAACTGAATTTTTTGACATATTACTCTATTTAACCTAATCATTTGACATATTCCTCAATTTAACTGAATTACTTGACATATTACTCTATTTAACCTAATTTTCTTGACTTATTTCTCTATTTAACATAATTATCTTGACATATTACTCTATTTAACCAAATTTTCTTGACATATTACTCTATTTAACCTAATTATCTTGATTTATTCCTTAATTTAACTGAATTACTCGACATAGTACTCTATTTAACCTAATTTTCTTGACATATTACTCTATTTAACATAATTATCTTGACATATTACTCTATTTAACCTAATTATCTTTACTTATTCCTCGATTTAACTGAATTACTTGATATATTACTCTATTTAACCTAATTATTCGACATATTTCTCGAGAAAAAGTTGTCTTTAGACACTGTCCCATAAAACACCCGATAAAAATCGACGTGTCTATTCCATTTGGCTGTTCTGTACAAATACAAACCTTTTATCAGAGACAGAGAGATATAATTTCGAGCTTTGTGTCAATCTCTATTTCTGTGTACTCGGAGTCTTATCACAATTAAAATTAGAGTTTCCTTCTGCAAGCCGATGGCATATAAATCATTCGTAACTCTGACATTATCTCTTTTGTTTCAAACTCTGTAAATTACAATTTAAATTATTTCCAGGTCTGTTCAAACTACCAATTAGCTAGAATTGACAAACTGTGCTTTCGGAAGTATTTTTTGAAATTGCTAAATCATCAATCCTTTGCAACTCATTATCTTTCATAGCCCTTACTCCATTGTATCCACCAGAGAGCTGCTTCCTACCTAAATGAGGCGGACAAGTTATGTTTAAGACGTTACTTCCAAAAGTAACGAACATATCAACTTCTTCAAAAGTACATGATGATTATTCTTCTAGCTGAAATCCCAATTCCACTATCTTTGTCTCTTGAACTTGAACAATTCCCAATCTTCCAAACTTCCAAAGCAAAAAAATAATCTATTTTAGTGTCCCTCACATCCTGAACGTTCTGTTCTATCAATTATTATATATTAAACGCCACACGCTCCCTCTAAATTTACCGTACACCATCAACAAATAAATTTTTGGTTGACCCCACAGACTTGTTTTACGGTCAAGCCCTTCCAAATGTACACAAACATCATTGTAATTGTTTTATCTGTCCAATAAGTCAAAATACACGCAGATAGAGGGTAAAGACAACAGACACACCCCTAATACACACCCCAATTAAGTTGATAATAGGGCTAGATACTGTGTATCGTGATATGCTTTTTCACTTAATGTTTCGCTCGAGCGTAAAATATGATCGGATGGGATATTTTTTTATTTTGAAATAAAATACACAATAAAAATATGTAGTTAGCAGCCGGTCCGGCGCCGGTAAATGTGATATAGTCCTAACTCGACGATAATGGGCTTCTATTCAAAATACTTAACTTTTCCATGTATAGTTCAATGTTTCTCCACCTATACATTTAATATCTTGTGGAGAAAAATTACAACCCGATCACCTGAATTCCAGATTTGACTTTATTTTGTCTATAAACGTTTAGGGAATCTGCGGAATTTTCTTGACAGGGAATGATTGAATCTATAGTAATTACAAGACATTTTAGAGAGCTCTGGCAAAATAAAATTCTTTACATTCTTTTACTTGTTTTTTGGCTGACATAAAATGTTAGTGAATTTGTTGAATATTGTTTGAGCTCTTTAATGCCATATCTCAGATAAACCACAAGCTACAGATAAACTGAATTACTGTGCAATCTTAAAAATGGGGAATAAGCAGATTTACGAAGATGTGCTTAATACCCTTGGTGATCAGTGTCCTTCGTCCTCTCCAAGACCTAAGAAGTTTCGTGTCCAAAAAGTCTCTTGGAAAAGTTCTTGCTTCAGTTTTTTGGGATTTCCATGGAATAGTCATGATTGATTTTTTGAATAAGGGTAGAGCAATAACCGGAGATTACTATTCGACATTACTGACCACTCTACGGGAAAAACTTAAAGAGAAAAGACGCGGAAAGCTATCCAAAGGTGTTTTGTTTTTGCAGGACAACGCCCCTGCACACAAATCTCCTGTTGCCATGCAAAAAATTCCTGATTTAGGGTTTGAATTACTAGAACACCCCCCTTATTCACCAGATTTGGCTCCGTCCGACTATCATCTCTTTCCTCAACTGAAAAAAACTTTAAAAGGTCGAAAATTTTCTTCCAACGAGGAGGTAATAAATACTGTGGAGGTCAGGTTTGCAGAGCAAGAAGAAACTTTTTTTTGAAAGGTCTAGAGACGTTGCATGTTCGCTGTAATAGATGTATCCAAAATATTTTGACATTGAAATTTTGTTAGGCTCCATAGTAGGCTACGCATTTTCCAATATACATATGTATGTCATTATTTCTGTCATTCTGACGTTTATATCGAAATAATTATGAGTAGATTCCACAAAGTAACTGTCCAAATAGTGCAAACATTCTCTACCGTATAGACAAAGTTATACAATCTTGGTTTTTCTAAAAATCGTTAGTTAGTTGATTGTTAGGGATGGAGGAAGTTCTCTTGGGAGTTTGAGTTGAGTTTGTGTGTTTTTTGAGACGTTATTAAAAAAACTACTGAAAATCAAGTTTACAACTTCAAACTTTTGTAGTTTTTGCCAAACTGATCAATCCTATATTTACCAATTAGTTTACCAATTTTCGATTGGGGCTATTTGATGTACCTAATAAAGTTTTAATCCACTTTGTTCAGTTAAACATTGAACTCACACAAAATGCAATAACCCGGAACTGCCTGGGGTCGAAATAATTCAACAGAAGCAGTGGTTTTGAAGTTTGCCAGTCGATTAGTTTATATCGCACAGCATAAAATATAAATAATTCACAAGTCGTAGAAAAAATATTATTTATAAAATGTGTGTGATTTTTTTCCGTGTACCAGGTATTAAAATCCGCAAATATTGCAAAAATATATGAAAAAAAAGTATCAAAATTAATACATTTTAAAAATCGTAGAAAAAATATTGTATTAAAACGGGTATACAGTTATTTAGCTTAAAAAAATCGCAATTTTCACGATTATATATCAAGGATAAAGTGATGAATTAATAACAAGACGGCTCTGTACAATTTTATTTACATGTATTTTCAATAACCAACAATTTTGTCATTTAATTCATATCAGATTTATTTTGTTCCAGAAAAAAATATATCGATTCACAAAAAAGGGTAATTGGATATCTGGGTAAGTACCAACATTCATATATATGTTCACGTGTGGCTGTTTATACAGGATGTGTTAAAGTAACATGCATTTAGGAAAATATAATTGAAAATAAAAAAAGTATCCCAACATCCAATAATTTAAGTTACTGGATTCCGGAGTAGGAATTAAACCGGTAACTCAAACGGTTCTCCCATTTTTCCTGTCCCGGATTCCCTATTATCCATGTAATAGAGCAAATTAAAGTCTGATCCTGAGAGCCTGATTTCCTTTCGGGTGTATATTTTCCGGCAGTTATCAAGAGAGAGACAGAGAGACAATGGTCGATGCGGAAAATTTGCTTAGACCCGGAGAATAGTCTCCAGGTTATTCCTTTAAGCTCGTTAATTAAGATTATTTTAATATGACGAAATATCCTTTTTGTAAAAATATATTTTGCCACACCAATGATATCGGCTGAGTTTCAGCATGGCTTTTTTTGCTGATGTCGTTCAAACTTCCTCTCGACTTTTCCTTTGGAAAGCTTTCCTTAATCCGATAATGGTGAATTATTGAAAGATCAATTTTACGTTATGGATATTTCTGTGTTGGAGAAAATAGATACACGATTTTAAACTGAACAAAGTTTTCGTGAAACGCACTTAGGATGAATCAACAATAAAAAGATGAATTGGAAGATTAAATTCTATACACTGGGAAAAAATGGCTAAAAAGGTGAAAAGAATTCAAGACAGAGTCTCACAAGAAACAATTTTAAGACCAATTTGTATTTGTATTTGTCTGGATTTTTTTACAGGACTTCTAAAGGTAGCTTCATAAGATATTTCATTGAAATGTCAAAATATTGTAACAAGCCCTATTAGCCTTGAACCACAGAATACACCATCTCAAGAAGAAACGAAGCTTATGTGCTATTTTACAATTCATTTTCTGAGTGCGCATGTCTGACAGTCGCCATTTTTAACCCGTTATTTGTCAATGACATGTGATTTTATTGTCTACCAAAGAATTTTCTTGGTTGTAAGCTTTTTCATTATTGGAACTTTAGCTCTTTACGTCAGGTTATGTTTGAGCGACCAGGGGTCGCGACGCAAAAGATATGACCGTTACGCGTTACGTTACGCTACGTTATGTTACGTTGCTTCGTTATGTGCCTCGCTTGCGTGCTTAAAATTTAAATCAGAATCTGGTGAAGTGTAACTTTTCAATATATAAATAATAAAAATTTTATATTCAAGCACCATACTTATTGTAATTTTATATCATCATTCACTGAAATTCTTTCTATTGTAAACTGATATTATAAATATATAATCTATTATTATTGTAGTGGTTTTTAGACTCACTCTATCCTACATATAGTGCTACATAAATACTTACCCATATCATTTCGATAACAATATAGAGAATAAGAATCATTTGGTTAAACAATAGCTCATTATTTTTTATAATGGATGGTACCTACTTCAAAAACAGAAGCTAAAACTTATATTTATAATATTTTTCGCAATATTTGTTGAGTTTTTAAATATGAGGGTCTTTTTTTGTGGGGCAAATTTACAAATTTTTGCCAATTTGCCCCCAATATATTGGGAGCTACTTATAGATACTCATAGATAACAGGAAAATCCATTAAATAACATGCTTAGACTAAATGAGACCCATTAAATTTGTAAACCTAATTAATTCTAAAGAAAATTCAAATGGCAAAGGCACGAAATTGAAAAAAATATTTTCTTTGATAATAATTAAGACCAAATCTAAATTAAAACTTCTTTTTGCGGTCGTTTTGATAAAAATAAAAATTCTCTCGAGTTTAATTTGAAAAATCAAGGAAATTCCGCTAATTTAGATGAATTAATTAAAAACAAAAACATATTCAGTGAGCAGAACAACCTATAATACTCAACTGAAATCAATAATTCATCCCCCCTTTTCGATGGTATATATATCGTGCAAACAGAGAGTTAATAATTGAAGTATTACTAGCTTGAAACAAAACCCTTAAAATTGGTCCTTCGAGCCGGATAATGATAATTACACTTACAACGTTGCCAGACAGACTCATAAATCGATTAGAAGAAAGCGGCAAAATGGCATTTTCCATGAATTCAATAACATAATCCGATTGAATATCAGCCGGCTTTTACCCTAGCGTATATATATAGATAGATATTGGATGGGAATCGTAAATTTATTTCCCCGTTACATCACCGATATATTAGTCTGGGTATATACTGAAAGATTTTTAGTTCTACACATCGAGTATTCGTATTTTAAGAGAAACGTGTCGCGAGACACACGGTAGGAACTTTAGTTCCCTTTAAGCAAAAATTATGTACTACATTTGACGTTATAGGTAAACAATTTGCATATGCCTCGGTGGTCGAGTAGTAAGCAAACCAGACTCTCACGCGGTAGACCCGGGTTCGATTCCCCGTGAAGAAGTTTTTTTGGAACTTTAGTTCTTTACGTCAGGTTATGTTTGAGCGACCAGGGGTCGCGACGCAGAAGATCTGACCTTTACGCGTTACGTTACGCTACGTTATGTTACGTTGCTTTGTTATGTGCCTTGCTTTCGTGCTTGTGCTCTCTCCTTAGTCTCTCTCTCGTTTACGAAGCAGCGATTCATATGCTCCGGCCGGGATTCGAACCCGGGCCGCCCGCGTGGAATGAGAGCATTCTACCATTGAACCACCGATGCTATATTAAAATTTTTTACTATTATTTCCATAATTTTTTTTGCGCGATTGAGGGGTCTAGCACTTTTCGAAATACAGGGTGTTGAAATTTTGAAAACTTTGAATGTTTTAATTCAATAACTTTAAAATGGATGGATAAATTGATTTGACATTTGGCAGGTTGTTTTTAAATGTAAAAGGGCATATTTTGAAAGAAATAGTAGTTTGTGCAACTAGTTTGTCCAATTTTACGAGAGGAATCTACATGCAAACGTTGTAATTACCCTCAACGTTCGAGATGCTTATACCATTTTTTGCGCGATCGTATTGAAATAAATTCCGAATGAAATAATTTAAATTTTTTCGAAATGAACGAAATGTCAAAAGTGACATTTATACTTCTCGATCAGTTTAAAACATATTTTGCATTTTGGTGAAATTGTTTATTATTTATTACTTTTCGATGTCTGAACGGTTAGTTATATAGTTCGTGTTTTTCCCTGTATAGTATATCATTGTTCAGCCATACCAGATCAGTTTATGATTATTTAGAAACAATCACATCTACACAAGGTATTCGAATCATTATCAAAATCGAAGCTTCCAATTCAAATTGTACAAATCAATTATAGAACGAATTGTCGAGATGGTTTTCATGTTGATTAAAATGAAATTTGACGTGCTCGATATTCTAATTTGATAGTTCGTTAATGAAATTTTCAACAGCTCTTTGTGTAATTTTAAAGAGCTCAACCACAGGATATATGGGAGGATTTTTTTCTTATAAAACTAAAGTCTCAAAGCTAAAAAGGTATCAACGAGATTAAGGGGGATCATAAAAAGTTGCTGAATATGGACAGCGGCTGAATTCATCAGTTGCTAGAGATGAATCGTCGGAAAATACAGACAGTGGTTGACGAAAATAGAAAAGATTAACTATAGTGAATGCTATTAGAATAGTTTTGTAGTTTGTAAATCAAGATATTGAATACAATAATGATAAATGAGGACTTATTTTTTTATAGTTTCAATACATGTAAAGTCTTGGGAAACATTTTTGGCTTCTAGTCAAATTTGACAGCTGTAAAATTTAAAAAGTGTAAAATGAAAATGAAAATAAGCACGAATAAGACTAAAACTATGTAGTCCGAGATCCCAGAGCAATAAGACATAACTTATTTCCAAATAAATGAAATGTTAGGTTCTCAGCAGCATCTCGTGTTTGTGGAGCTAGCCTAAGGGCAACTGGGCAGGTATCAGGCGAGAAAGGTAACTAAAAATAAGAGTTACTTTACTCAAATTTGTATGTCTGATTTTAATATATATTTTGTAGAATAATATTCTAAAGTAGTATCAGACACAATTTTTGTCAGGCGCTTTAAAGCTCCACAAAAAATAAATAAACTTTATCTATTTTTACATGTCTTTCAAATATGTTATCAAGGCAACTATTACTGAGTTAGAAGTCAGACCACTTGTAATGACAGCCACTAAACATAAAAATTATCAGCTGGGAGTATGAGTGCGAGAGCATTATGAATGCGTTTCAGAACGAGTGAGACGTCTATAAGTAACTCGGTTCCCCTTCTTTTATATACAGTGTAGAGACCACTAATGGAATAAAATTCTTTATGTCATTATTTTAGAAAATTATAAAAAATGCCGAGACACGTCAACTTTTGAATTGAGTTGTGCGTTATGGAATCATAAATTTAAATGTACCGGGTAATTCACGCAAGTATGCCATAGACGGTGTTGTTTTTTTTAATGAAACACCCTGTATATTTGCATATTTTTGAAATCCTCTTAATGAACCGATTCCAACAAAGTAAATAATGTATGGTCAATTATGAATTATACAGGGTGAAATTTTAAAATTAATAATTTATTACAATTGAAATATTGGTACTTTTTTAAATTAGCTGAATATGGATTTATCAAAATACTAAACTAACTAATTATTAGACTTATTTGTAAATTAAACAAAACCTGCTACGCCCATGAATTTTATCATAAATAAGTACCTAAAAATTGCCAAAAAACGCCAATAATTAGACAAAATCGGTAAATAATGTGGATTGTTTTAAATCGGTAAATAATGTGGATTGTTTTCTATTCTGTCAGTTGTTGATGTGTTGACAGTTTATACTGAAAAAGTAAAATCTTTGTCAAACACTCTTTCATTGTCGACATAACAATGTAATATTTAACTGAGACTCACCGAATTGAGATTTTAATGATGATCGGGTACGGGGATAACTGCAGAAGTCAAGTTGAAGTGGCAAACCTATTTAATCACATGTCACACAATTGAAAAGAAAACCACACTTCGTTGAAGATGATGTGAAAGTGGATATTTTGTTAAGTGTCGAAGAGAATCCAACTTCAAGTACACGTCAAATTGCCCGTGAAAATAATTTTAGTCATACAACTGCTCTAAGATGTCTTCATAAAACTTCATCCCTACAAATTAACTTTTGTGCAGGAGTTAACAGAAGACGATCCAGATCGTAGAATGGATTTCTGCGAAAGATTGATGAATAAGCTGAACAGAAATGAGATAGCTCTTGGTACCATTCTTTTTTCTGACATTGAATGGAGAGGTAAACCGACAGAACTGTAGATATTGGTCAGCAGAGAATTCTAATTGGATGTGTGAGACACATACTCAGTACCCTCAAAAGGTGAACGTTTGGGCCGGTATCATAGGCGACCATATTATTGGTCCTATATTTATAGATGCAAATTTGACAGCTGAAAAATATTTAAATATGCTTAGAAATTAGGTTATTCCTGCGTCGGCAAACTTATATCCCAACAAAATAGATCCTAGCTTATGAAAATGTTTGGTTCCAGCAAGACGGGGCAACACCCCATTATGCTTTAATGGTAAGATCTTATTTAGATGAAATCTTCCCCAATAAATGGATTGGACGAAGAGGTACTATTGAGTGGCCAGCTAGATCGCCAGACCTTACGCCGTTAGATTTTTTTCTGTGGTGTTATCTCAAGAACAAAGTATATGTAACACAACCGTCTAGCATTGTAGACCTCAAAGACAGGATAACTACAGAAATACGGAATATTTCACCTCAAACTTTAAACAAAGTTAAGGAGGAGTTCTATAGGAGACTGTACTATTGCCAACAACTAGGTGGATAACATTTTGAGCATTTATTTTAATGTATTAAAATCAAATACATCAGGTATTTTATGTATGTGTTTAATAACTGTAAAAATAAAATGTTCACCTTGTATAATTCATAATTGACCATACATTATTTAGTTTGTTGGAATCGGTTCATTAGGAGGATTTCAAAAATATGCAAATATACAAGTGGAAACAATTCAGTATCTTGGAGTAGAGTAAGATCATAGCGGAACACAGGAAGCGGAAATAAATAGTTCAAAATACAAGCAGACAACTTGGCTGGTGGGACTCTTAGCTTGTATTGTTTGCATCTTAAACTTGACCATATGTACATGTCATTCCTGGATTTATAAATAGGCCGTATAGGCCGCGGCATAGGGGCGGCAGATTTCAGAGAACGGTCACTTGATTTCAGAAAGATGGACATGGGGCGGCGGAAATAAATTGGCCTACACTCATAAAAAATATAAATTCGGTACATGTTGGGATAGATGATATAAAAAATAACACAACAAAAACGATAATTAGATAAACTTCCATATATTTTTATTCTCTTTCTGTCGATTTTGTGCAATTCATTGACACGAGACACTGTATCTAATAACCGATATCAGATACTTAGAAGGAGAAATCATTCAAACAGCTTTAAAGGAACTGTATAAATATTTATTCCGAAAACGTATTGATTCTCAATAAATTTCTCGATGATCTTGAACTTGTCCTGACCTCAGAATTGCCAGATTATAATAACAAATATCGTTAGCCAGCATTGAATTGCGTTTTTTTAGGAATTTTCAAGTGGTCTATTAAAATTGCGAGCTAGGCTTACACCTTCGTAACAAAATCCTACTGATAAGCTAGTACATTCGGCAACACTGCTGGATTGATTGACAATATTTATAATAAATAATTGAGTGGAAAATTCCTGTCGGTATGCTAATTACCTTTAATATGGTTTTATTGAAATGTTTCAGTCATTAATAGTTATGGTTATATTTAAATTATTTTATATATTGTTAGAATTGTTTGAAAATGAATTAAAAATGATAAAATATAAGACATACATTTATTATGAAGTACCTACTATCATTATTTTACCTGGGACATGCACAAAATAGTGGAGGAAGAAGAATGCAGATTTTGTGGCATGGAAGAAGAAACCTCCATCCACATACTTACCAACTGCACAGCATCTCAGACCTTTATTATAAGAGATATATATTTTGTTTTTTAGTAATTATATAAGGTGTTTTGAATATAAACAATAAATAAAATCCAAAAGGTTTCTTTAATTATTTGGTCTCAAGTATAAATAATTTGCGATATTGTTTCGTTTTTCAAGTGCTATTCTGTTATTCTCTCTTCCAATCACTACATTGCCTGGCCGCATCAACATTTCTTCTTGAATGACTTCATTTAAATTGATTTCTAGTTCATCTTCATTATCTATGCATATATTATGTAAAATGCAGGTTGCCATTATTATTTGGGGAATGATTCCAACTCTAGTAGCTTCCATCAGTTTAAGCCTTCTAAATCTTCCTTTTAATAGGGCAAAAGTATGTTCAATAAAAATACGTGCTCTTGCAAATATATTGTTGTAGTTTACTTGAACATTAGTAAGATATCCATTATCTTTGAAAGGTACGAGTAAGTTGCTTCTTAACGTATAAGCAGAATCCCCAATAAAATAGTAAGTACAAGCAAGTCAGTTGTTAGTTCAACCCCTTTTTTCATAATTAGAAAAAGTACGTGCCTTTTAACAACAAAACAGTGAGGTTTTAAAAACAATATTGGTTTCAGTATGCTCGATTTTTTAACGTGACCTTTCTAACGAAATCCAAAAAAAAATTTCCCACGTTCATCATTGAAATTTATAACGAAAAAAGATACCGGGCTCGGTGAGAGCTGGCATGTTTCCATCCGAATTTTATCCAGCATCAGAGGCGTAACGGGATGTTTAAAAAATAGAACAAGTATGCTGAAATCTGGTGGAAATCATGTTTAGATGAACGTACACAATATAGAATAACAGTGCTCCTTTAGCCCTATTTCCCGGAGGAATTTAAGGATGTCTGCAGGCTTCAACTTAGGTGAATGTTCTTCTTCTATCTAGTAATCTCCCAGGTGCTGTGCTCTAGGATTCTGAAGTGCTGTGCAGTTGGAAAGTATGTGGATGGAGGTTTCTTCTTTCATGCCACAAAATCTGCATTCTTCTTCCTCCACTTTCTTGAGCTTTTTCAGGTGCTTATTCAACAGGTTGCAGTCACCCTATTAGATCTTTCCAATGGCCAGAGCTTCTCTTTTTCTCGGCTTTACCTTTTTATTCCAATATTACATTGGGGCTGATTCCGCAAAAGTGTTCAGGCTCCAAGAATTTTAGTCCCCCTCTTTGCTAGTTCATCTGCTATTTCATTTCCTTCTATTCCAGTGTATCCTGGAATCCATAGTAAGGTGACTATATTGTTCTTGCCTAGTTCATTGAGTTTGTCTAGGCATTCCCACACCGTTTTGGAACTGATTACACAAGAGCTCAGTGTTTTAATGGCTGCCTAACTATCCGACATTATGATAATCCTTTGTCTTCTGTATCCTTTATCAATATTGAACTGGGCGCACTTTCTTATGGCGTGGATTTCCGCTTGAAAGATACTTGGGGTTTTCCCCAAGCTTTCAGAGTGTTTGGTTCCTGACCCGAACACTCCTATCTCAGTTCTTTCTATTGCTTTTAAGCCGTCTGTAGCACATAGGAGATTATGGAATATAAAAAACTTGAGAGGTGTCAAGGGTCACCCGGATGGAACGAAGTTCCTTTCGATTAATTAGTGAAGGAATTGTACATATACATACACACACACCGAAATATTTATATATATATATATACATATATATATCTACTCTGTCTGTCTATTCTTTCATACACGTCATAGATGCGCGGGACTTTGTAAACACAACAACAGAGGGTATGTATATATATATATACTCTCTCGACTTCGTAAACACAACAGCGTAAAGGTTAGAACACGCACGGCTTGCTAAATACATACGTTCTGAAATTGTAATATTAAAATATGATTTGTTTTTGAATTTATTAAAATTATGATGCGTAAACTTGCTAAGCACACAAAATGTGGAGATTATAATGCGTATGACTTGGTTAGCACAATAATAAAGAGAGGTTATAGTGCGTACTTGCTAAAAATACAAAAACATTTATTATTATTATTATCTGTATATAATCGAACATTGCAGCATGTAATACCTTTCTTCGCATCTAATACACATGAGAGCTCATGGCAGCATGTGTTGAATGCCTTGATATAGACGCTTAGGTTGATGGTTCGCGCTCGGACTATGGTGAAATTTTTTTCAATTTCTTTGCTTTCTATAAGAGAGAAAGATACAGACAGAGAAACATGCGAGGCGCACAGCTTACAATAGCTTCCTATATCAAAAAGTGTCGTGACAAAACTTTTCGTAAGAATTTTATCCGTCTAGCCTCCTTTCACAACGCGCGATAAGGAAATTCGTTCCAAAAAGGAACACATGTTAAGCTAAAGCTTGCAGATATCCCAAAATTCCTCATAGGGGTACAATAGATCTTTCAGTCTCTGTTAATGTCACCGCATACATACATTTTGGCTTGCCTAGCACATTTTTAGCCTACTTCCTGCTAGCCTTAAAAATCCATACGTCAATAACTAGCCTAACTAGCTCCTGGGTAATTCCAGACAGCCCAAAAGACCTTTTCTTTTGACATTGAGTTTGCACTATTGTAAATTGTAATTTAATATTCATAAAAAAATAATTTAGCTGGACTTTTTTTTATTTTTACAATTATGTATCCTTTTCAAAAAAGTTTTTCGTGTCGATAATGTCTATTACACCGAATCGTTTCGATGATTCATTGACTAATAACAATGCAGCAACTCAGATATGTAGCTAGTTGCAATAAATTTAGCAAAAGAATTTGCTAACATTCGAAAATTGCTATTTGATATGTATAGCTATAAATATTCAACGTAATCGATATTCCAGCTTCCTGTTCTTATAAATATAAAGGAGCAGTTCAGAGTTACAGGAATAACAATTTTTTGAAATACAATTCATTTGCTTTGGTATTGAAAAGATACGTATATCGTGTTGTGGACTAAATTTTTTCTACGGATTAATGAGCTTGTTAAATCTTCACTGAATTTATTAAAAAACTTTTAGCTGGAATTTCAGTTGGATAAAGATCCTGTCTTCCTTTTTAAGAATGATTGAAAACCTAAAAGCCGCTAGCTGCTCCTCATTTTTTTTATTCGTCACAAACAGGAGATGAAAAAATAAAAAAAATACAACTGCTTGACGTATATGTTTGCACGAAATAAAAGGAATTCCTTTGGAAAATACTCGAGTCAAAGAAAATTTTTCTTCATTACTAGATGTTGTCGGAACATCTTTGTCGAATGTAATACACTCTCACCGACGAAATTGAATATACAGAGCGTTACAATGAAAAATATCCATTCCACATAATTCTCTTTGAAAAAATTCAAAAACACGTTAAATATTAGATATACAGGGTGTTTTCAAATGACACTTGCATGTAGATTCCTCTCGTAAAACTTTTGAACAAAATGATATAGGATTAAGGGGTCCAGCACATTTACTTTTCAAAATACAGGGTGTTGAAGTTTTAAAAAGTTAAATGTTTTAATTCGATAACTTTGAAATGGATTGATAAATTGATTTGACATTTGGCATGTTGTTTTTAAATGTAAAAGGGCATATTCTGATGAAAAAATATTTTCCAATTTTCGATGCAGTGGTGTAGATTTCCAAGAATATGTTACTTTTCCCCTCCCATTTCTTACGCCACTGACTTTTGAAGCAATTTTCATTCAATTGTGTTATCGAATTGAAACATTCAAGTTTTCAAAACTTTAACACCCTGTATTCCGAAAAGTAAATGTGCTGGACCCCTTAATCCTTATAACATTTTGTCCAATTTTACGAGAGGTATTTACATGCAAACGTTGTGAGTGTCATTTGAAAACACCCTGTATAAAGGGTGAAGTTTTGTGTATTTTGGTTTCTTCGCTGCTTCTTTTCTTAATACTTATGACCCAAAGGTCAAAATCCTGCTTGAATATCTTCAAACAGCAAAAATATTTTTTTATTATTTTTTCAAATGAATTAGTTTGTGTTAATTTTGTAAGGTATCTCGATTTTATGGAAAGAAAATAAACATTTTCTTTGATTCACGGAAAACTATCGAAAGATTGATGGTATACACAGGATGTTTTGTATTAATTTGTCAATATTTTTGAAATATTTAGTTAAAATCGAGATGCAAAGCAGAGAGCACCGTCAAAAAAACAGTGAATCAAGCTAAATATTCTCATTATTTTCGGTAAAATACAAAAATAGATGGCTTTAATCAAAAATAGCTTTTAAAACTATCAGGTAGTTTTTCAATACCTACAAAACTATGCATCAAAATTAATAATAGTTTGAAAAATGCTAATAAAAATAGAATATTATTTATAATTAAATATTGGGGTGCTTTATTTATTCTCCAGGACACTCTGGAATTCACATTTTTGTTAAAATGCCAAATGCTATTGCTACTTTTTTGAATTCACCTCACCAAATATACCAAACATCATTTTGGGCCAATTTTGGCCGATTCTGGAGCTGATCTGTGCATCGTGAAACGTCATGGCGGATATATGCCCATTTAGGCGACAATGTCCCGTTAGGATCCCTGTTAGAACTCTTAGTGCAATTTTACTTTGACTTATGCATTCATTTGATCTCAACAGGTAGTCACCCAATGGTCAGATCTTCTCTTTTTCTAGGCTTTACCTATTTCTTCCAATATTACATTGGGGCTGATTCTGCTGAAGTGTTCAGGCCCCAAGAAAGGTATTTATGTCCCCCTCTTTGCTAGTTCATCTGCTATTCCATTTCCTTCTATTCCAGTGTGTCCTGGAATCCATAGTAAGGACTATATTGTTCTCACCTAGATCATTGAGTTTGTCTAGGCATTCCTACACCATTTTAGAACTTATTACACAAGAGCTCAGTGCTTTAATGGCTGCTTGACTATTCGATATTATGATAATCCTTTGTCTTCTGTATCCTTTATCAATATTGAACTGGACGCACTTTCTGATGGCGTGGATTTCCGCTTGAAAGATACTTGTGGTTCTTCCCAAGCTTTCAGATTGTTTGGTTGCTGGCCCGAACACTCCTATCCCAGTTCCTTCTATTGCTTTTGAGCCGTCTGCGTACCATTGAATGGCATTCTTTCCAAGTCTGGTAATGGCATTTGGATCCCATTCCTTCTTGTTGCTCAATTCCGTAACGAATTTCTTTGAAAAGTTATACTTTTTCATCACACCGTCTTGTGGCATGTCCTAGGTTGTCGGATTTCTAAGAAGTGAGGAGGTGGTTTTTTTAATGATTCCCTCTCTACTCATGGCGGATGAAAAAGCAATATAGTTGCTGAAGGTTACATCGAAAATTCGAAAAAAGCAAAAGAGATGAATATTAGAAGCAATTTTCGCTACCAACAACCAAAAATAGGATTACACGTTCACCAAAAAACATCAACTAGTAATGTAAAGGCTCTAGAACCCATTGGAATTAATGTTATCTAAAAAAAAATTGCAGCATTTTTAAAATTGGAAAATCCTCAGTTCCACACAGGGCACTCGCTTCTCAGACGGCTACTATGCTTGTAGCGATCTACTATCGGTAAAATAGCTCGGAGGTTGGAGCTCCTCTGCAAAGGCGAAGTCGTATATTGGAAATTCAGTTTAAGAGAGAATGAAGATAAAGAGTAACAAGTTTAAATACTGGTGTTATAGATGGCAAATCTTTTATCGATGGGCTAGAAATTTCAAATAATAGCAACTTTTTGCAAAACCCTTGTTAATGTTTTCGGAAAATTTTCCAGCAGCTTTTGTACGAACTTATAGAGAAACAAAGGTATCTGAGAAACAAAAGATATTCATTTCAAAGTAATATTATCTACTTACAAGACTTATCTATCCCTTTCATGTCCTGTCAAAGCTGTTTCAAAGGATATACATTAAAGTTTTGGCTGTTCGTCTTACGGAAGGTATTATTTTTAAATAAATTAAGAAACTTTGAAAGCCATTTGTAGAAAAACATCGTCTAAAAAATATGTTCGCTTCTGTACGTGAGGATTATAAGTGTTTTTAGTTCGTCGAAGCTTTGCTGGGGAATTTATAATGAAAAAAAAATTATTTTTTTTAATATATTTTTTTAGGAGAAAAAAGTTCTGAGCTCTGCAAAGACACCGAGTTTTGTTATAAATTGTACGAAATACGGCGGGTCTTAAAGTATGTCGTTAGCGTGTGGGTGTTTTAGACTGATTTGATAAATTTATTACACCCGAATGTAAACATTAATTTATTTGGGTCTAAGCGAAAAAATTTTGAAATTTCGTGGGGATGGATTAAGATATATTATCAAAAATATGGTTAAAATTGTAACGGTTTTAAATAGAAATTAACAGAAAAGAGGAATTAGATATTGAAAATAAAAATGGGGATGGTAAAAATGACGAAATTATTGAGTTTTAAGGTTAAAAATTGTTGGTGAAAGTTTGAAATCGCGAGAATTATGAATTTAATGATGGAAAATTGTGGAAATCATAGTAATTTCAATTTCAAAACAAAGAAATGGTTTATAAATAGTAAAAATCATAAATTTCATGTGAAAAATGCAGTTTTTCTAAAAGAAAAAAGAGTTTTAAGGTAGAAAACTTCGAAATAGATTCAATTGTTTTAACCAGCCGCAAAATGCAGTAATTTTAAGTGGAAAATATGCTAATTCTGAATAAAAATCATTGAAAATTACAAAAAAAATTACGTCAAGGTTAAAATTAGCGGACTTCAAGCTTGAAAGCATCGGCAATTACTGAAATCTCAACTCCAGCACACAAAAAATGAGAATTTCTAGGTTTTAAATGACGAATACTATTATAAATTTACTTCAATTTTTATTTCAATAGTTAATTTCTTTAAAATAAGACCTGAAAGCTGAAAATGACAAAAAACATGGATTTTATAGTGAAATAGTTATTTGTGTATTAAAACATTTTTGTATTCTGTGTAAAATTTTATTTAAAATTGCATAGCATTCAGCTATAAAAATATTCACATTTGTGTATTAAGCGCGAAAAGTGAGGAATTATTGTTCGAAAGCAAGGGTTAAGGGGCATCTACCAAATTCGACCTTGCACAATTATGCTTTGTATATTTTTTTGTTTCCCTACGTCCTCACGTTTAAGTTCACATAACGAAAATTTTATTAGAAATATGAAAGCTCCGCAACATGTAGGTAGCCAAGCGGTCCAAGCGGATTTTGGTTCACGTACTACTCTATAAGCTTCGTCAGTACTGAACTGGGAGACCGCCGAGCGTTGTATCAACAATGGAACGGCACGCGACTACCGAAGCAGAGAGACAATGTCAGTCATAGAAGGATAGAAAAGCGAGAGATAGATTTTTATCCGATATTTTAGTGGTAGCAACCGAATTTCAATAAGGAATTGTACGGTCATAAGTAATTTGAGAATTCTGAGATTTTTATATAGTATTCATAAAGCTTCAAATTAGACTTCTTATCAATTAGTTTTTCCATTTAATCCATATTTAATTCTTTACAAGGGCTCAAACTTTGCTTTTCTACAATCACTTGAATAACTAATAAAATTAATAAATTCATTCTTCTTATTTCAAGTACCTGTCAAATACTTTATAAAATTTTAAACGTATAATTATTATTGTCAATACTGTCAATATACTTCTTCTTATTTTACAATTAAAAAGGCCTTAGCTAACAGGGTCATCCTGCCAGTATATGCAAAATATTCAGAACGTGGCACAACAATTAAGCACAAAAACACAAAACAAAATTAATACGGTAACATCGCAATCACACTAATTAATTATTTAAAACATTAAGAACTTAACAAAACAGCGATTTATTAGATTGTAAAAGATTTTCAGAAGACAAAAACACTCCCTAGCCAGGTTGCTCTATGATGTCAATGTCACTGCCACTGTCACTGTCAATACAATTATGTTTGTAGTATTGGTTGCTATGGGCAACGAGCGTTTTGCAAGTTTTTAAGAAACGTCAACTTTTCGTTGTAAATGCCAAGCGAAAAAGCCTACTTTTCATTGTGATTGTAGGAAAAATATATCTCCACATTCAACTGTTGGAAAGATGACTCGACTTTGAATAAGAACCTTCCATAGTGTTGAAAAATACCCAATTAATAAGTCACACCATGTGTCATATTGAAATACTCCAAATTCTTTTGGAATTCATTATTTCTTAACATCAACAATGTGGATAAATAAAGTAGTATCATTATTTTTTTTTGTTTCAGAATAAAGGCACTAGACATACAAATATATAATATAAGGTAAGATTTAATCAAAAATTTTATTCAAATTCTAACATTCTATTTTCGGTACCTACAGTTTAACAAATTCAATAACTAAAATGGATGGTTTTTTATCCTGCAGATATACCAGACCCGTATAACTTTGAAATTATAATTCAATGTCCTTCGTGGCATGAAGGTAAGGAAGTAGTTGTTGCTTCTTAGTAAACGGTTTTTTGTTATTTGATTTTCAAATCTCTGTTATGCGTTGTTATGTCCTCTTCCTCTTCCTCTTCCTCTTCCTCTTCCTCTTCCTCTTCCTC